>SNQJ01S0060958.1:0-20909 GCA_010110895.2 Picea sitchensis
GTCTGAAATAATCAATAGTTATTGTTCAAAGGAAGTAATGACTTGCAAAGGTATCTACAACTTCCAAATGTAGGAGGATGACCTCCAAGAGGAAGATACAATCCTCAAATATCAGAGATTTGAACTCTCCATCCTTGCCCCTTCCTTCCACCCAAAAGAAATATATAGAGATAAATAAAACTTTGCAATTAAATCATCACCATCAACCAATCATCATGAACTTGATATTAGCTTCTTGAGACTCCTTCAATTTCTGGAATTCTTCAATTCTTGGAATAAAATGATCCTTCATATAATATTACTCAATTTATTCTCTAAAACTCCTCCAATTTCACTCTGAATCCTCCCCAAAGAGGTTATAGAAGAATGGTAGACTTTATTCAATTACGGTCTATTCAGAAGACCCAACCTATACAGCATGCCCCGCGCTCAATAATTAACATATGATTCTGAAACTCACACACAAGAAACTAAAATTCGTACTCACCCTTCAATTCAATTTGTCCCACTTCATTTGGATTCTCTATGAAGAAGTTATGATTGTTTTACCTAGAACACTGTCTTATTTACTAGCTTAGGTGGTCACAAGCCCTATCTTCCTGAGTGTATCTCCATAATTATAGTGAATCAAGAGCTAAAATTTTGCAGAGGTACCTTGATATGTCTTCTAAATACCATAGTGATTTCACCATATGAATCGTTCTATAAAAGGTTATAGAAAAAATGGTAAGATGACTGAAAATAACATACCTTAGAACACATCACAAAGACTTCATCCTCCTTGAAATCCATTCTTTCTTCTTATTTCTTCTGAAATTTGTGTATCAAATGAATGTATAATGATGTTTATTTGTACCATTTATGTCACTTTATTTAACATGGGGTCGACTGACACTTTCTTATTTTGTAATTCTTTTCTTTAATTATCTTGGGGGCCTACGTATTTCCTTATTCAATTCACTTTGTCATTTTCAAAAATTCATTTCTCTCAACCAATGGGATACAGAAATGACGTGCTATTACCTTTAATAAAACAACACATGATGTTACTATCCATCCATGGGTGTTGTATGTATAATGCATTTTCCTTCATGTCCAGTACCTTCATCAATCTGCGGTCCAAAACCAATGACTAGGAGTTGACATCAATGACACCAATGAATCTTCCAACAATCTCCCCCTTTGTCATTGATGGCAGCACTCATCTCCCCATAACATCATGATCCCAATTTCTCTCACCCTTTGACATCAATGGAAAAGGGTATGGATCTCAGGTTTAATGGCAAAGGTAACCTTCTTCTTTGAGGTTGCTCCCCTAAACATGTGGCCTCAATAATACTTCATCCCTTATTTTGGTCTTTGGGACTTTTTCTTCCTTAGAATCCTTTTGTAATGACCATCTTCTCTCTTCATGTCTAGGATGTATGTTGTTAGGTCTTCTTGTTGTAGTTACCCAATCTTCTAAGTTATTTTCTCGATTTTACATTTTAGGAGTCAAATGTAAGAATTATCCTTGATCACACATTTTAACATTGAGTAGATTATGATTCAAGTCTTCAACCAATAGAACATTCTTACTTTTACATTTTTCTTCCAAAGCTCTACTACACCTTCTCCAAGTATTTTGTGAGATGAGTCATCATCTCCAAATGCAGCATTGCCACCCTTTCTCTTCAAGGCGATGAATATTTGTCTTGATCCCCGGTCATATATGAAGAACATCCTTGTCTATGTACCATTCATCTTCTTCTTCATTCTTGATGATTAATGTTATTCGACAATCTTCATTGTTTGGAATCTCTTTCTTTCTCCATCCTTTGGTGGCGCGGGGTTATGTTCATTCATATATCTTCAATCTTGTGCTTTGTGACGAAGATAATTGCATTTAACGCTATTTTTCCATCAATTGGGGAAAATGAATTATAAATTACGTTGACAAATCCATGATTATTCCATATCTTCTATTTACACTATCAATGTTTCATATATTTTTTCTTTCATTAGTGCACAGTGTTGCCTTATCTCCAAATTTTTGCAGAATATAACATGACCGAAAAGAATTTTGATACACGAGATAGAAGTGACCTTCTTTGTGATATTCCATGGGTTCATGATCTACTCTTCTATAGTTTCCTTCATCTTGCGTTAAATCTTCTTTGATTCCTAAGGTAGGAGGTCTTCTTGATTCATCTCTTTTGTAATCATTCCTTCTTTACGGTATCCTGGTCCACTTCTCATCACAAAGAAGCCCACTTATCCAAGGTATCAAAATTTCTTGTTGGTATTTGCATCTTCACTATGAAGTTTCACTTACCGCATCCAAAGATATTGAGTATTACAGCATAGAGAGTTTCTTAGACTCTTCCTCAATGAGACAACTTCTTGTTCAAGTTTCTCACAATCTTCTTTCTTTATCATTTGGACCTTCACATACTTTATTCTTCTTGCTTCTTGGTAGAGTTTTCAAGGGAAATGGTTTCTTCTCTTAGTTTCTGAAAGTCTTATAATTGTTTCTTTAAGCTCACAACTATCTTTTCATAACTACTGAATTCACTTCTTAGTTTTCTGTGGCGTCTTTGGGCTTACTATTTTCAATCTCAACATGCTTCAATTTTTAAGGTCATCTTCTTGTTGAATCTATTTCCTGCTATGATTTTCTTCTTCTTCATTGTCATCTCTTTCAATCATGGATGAGGACATTCAAATTCAACATGTCTTTCTCCTTCACAATTAAAGCAAAGGAATGACCTCTATTTTCTTCTTTGAAATCTGAGATGTTATAATCTTCTTCTTAACTTCTTCTTCTTCATCTTCTTCTTCTTAACCTTCTTTCCTTGCATAAATTTCTTGTATCTTTGTCCCAAAGATCTTTTGCTGATGCACATGATCCCACCTTGGATTTCATGAATCTGTCAATCCATCGGGGATGGTATCTATTGTCGGTTGTTGATGTTCCTTTTTGCTTCCTTAAATTGCAGTCTTTGGTTTCTTCAAAGCATTGTATCCTAAAACAAATGAGAACCAAACATCGCTAAGAGATTTGAAGTAAGTTCCATTCTATTTTTCTAGTATTCAAATTTCTTCCATCAAGGGTGGAATCCCATTTGAATGTTTCCTTCCATTCTGCATAGGATCTTCCTTCGATTGGTTAGTATCTTGAAGATGCTTAGCTCTGATACAATTGTTGATACTGAGAGGGGGTATGTATCAAGTACAATTTAAACCTTTTTCAACTAATACCACGCCATTCAATTTATATCCAATTAGAAATGAAAAATATTATAAGATTTACACCAATACACATAATACACCATGCCTGATATGAGAAATAATCAATAGTTATTGTTATTCGAGGAAGTAATGACTTCCAAAGGCCTTCAACTTCCAAATGTAAAGGAGGATAAACCTCAAGGAAGATACAATCCTCAATATCAAGAGAGATGTTGAACTCTCCATCCTTGCCCCTTCCTTCCACCAAGAATATATGAGATAATAAAACTTTGATAAATCAACACCATCAACCAATCATCACATAGAACTTGATAATGCTTCCTAAGACTTCTTCAATTTGCGCAATTCTTAAATTCTTGGAGTATTCTGATCCTTTAGATAATATTACTCGATGTATTCTCTGAAAACTCCTCAATTTCCTCCTTGAATCCTCCCAAAGGGTTATAGAATAATGGTAAACTTTATTCAATTATGTTCTATTTAGGAGAGTTAACTTGCATAGAATGCCCGACGCTCAATAATAAACATCCGATTCTAAACTCATACCTGAAGCATACAGTCCGTACTCTTTCAATGAAATTTGTTCCACTTGATTTGGATTCTTGATGAAGAGTTATGTTGTTTTGCTTGAAGCATCTATTTATTGACTTGTATTGGGGTGGTCACAAATCCTATCGCGATCCATAGAGTGTATCTCCATAATTATAGCGAATCAGAATGAAATTTTGCAGAGGTACGTTGGTATGTCTTCTCAATACCATACAATTTCACCATCTGAATCATTCTAGAAAAAAGTTATAGCAAAAATGGTAAAGATGACCTGAAATAACCATACATGACACATCACCAAAGACTTCATCCTCCCTTGAAATCAAACCTTCTTTTCTTCTTATTTCCTGTAATTAGACTTGTATCCAAATGAATGTATAATGATGTTTATTTACTGCATTTATTTCACTCTTTTAACATTAGGGCCGACACTTTCTTATTTTGTAATTCTTTTCTTTAATTATCTTCCAAGGCCTACATTCTTTTCTTTAATTATCTTCAAGGCCTACATGTACTTCCTTCTTCAATTCACTTTGTCATCTTCAAAAATTCATTTCTCCTCATCCATGAGGATCCACGTGACATGCCACATACCACCGGAAACAACATCATGTATAATATCCATCCATGGATGTAAATAAAGAGGATGTTGGCAATGATTGTTCAAGGTATTTTTTTAGAATAATTATTTTTAACAAGGTAACATCTCATTTCTCTTGTTTGTTTCATAATTATGTCTTATATTTTATTGTTTACTCATATATGTTCAATTATGTGATCTTATAATCATGTTTGATATTTTTTTATTTACTCATATACATAGTAATTATGCATTGAATGTTAAATCAATTAGGTAAGTACCAAGTCCAATATATGAATGTATATATCGAGCCTCTTATTGACAATTTACTACAGTTATGAAAGGGTGTCACTAAGTATGATATCTCTAGAGCAGTAAGTGTGCAAAGGGAATTTAAATTGCATGCAATGCTTGTATGGACAATTCACGATGCCCTAGGGATAACATATTTATTTTTGTCCATGGAACAACAATGACAACAAACCTGTCATGATCTGGGATATTTTCATCGAGTGAATTATAAAGAATTGAATTAAATGAGCATAAATTAAAGTGCACCATTAAAGAAGGAAAATCTCAATAATGAAGAGACATAAGAATCAAATTTGAACACAAAAACTTGATAACGGAGTTCGCCCCTAGTGGACTATGTCTCCGGGTCCTGCTCTCAAATGGGTAGGCTCTTTCATTAACTCAACAAAAGAGTTTGGAAAAATACATAAGTATACCTCATTATGAAATCTGTCAGTGTTTCTTGGAAACCTGCACAGGAGATCTAGCTAAAGCTTGCACAAACAAATCTTATCAATAAAAGGAAGAGAGATACACAATGAAGAATGCAAATCAATGCATATTATGATCTAATCAATGAGTGAGTGATCTTCACTCATATAGGCAATGTCATCCTATAATTAAGAATTCATGCATAATAGTGATGGTCTAAGATTAGAAAGTCTAAAATAGAACTAGTCAGTTAACTCCCATTGAACTAGTGTTACTCCTACTGAACTAGTGTGTCGAAAATAGAAATTTCTCCAACATCACCCCTGAACATCAATATGGAGTAAAAAATGAGTCCCGGATACTAGGCCATATTAGGTACTCATATACAATGCAACTAATGAAGACTGAATAAAAGTGAGGAAAAAGGGAAAACCACGTGGGAGCAAAAACCCCCCTCAAAATATAATGTATCAAAAGAAGAAAATGGCAGTTGCTAGGCAATTGTGTTCTTCACTGCAAGACGATCCCACAAAGTCTGAAAATCCTACTCACTGAAAGTCTTCGTTAAGATGTAGAAATCTTTAGGGATCTAATGAAGTCCTTTGGTAACCTATCTAGCCTTGTACCTCTTGATCTTGTGGACCCATCTGCACCTGAAAATATTCCTTTTTGGTGGAAGTGGAACGAGATGCGAAGTCTAATTCTTTAGGAGTGAGTCATACTACTTCTGAATGGATTCTTTCCATAATGGATTTCCCACAACCTTATTGTAGTTCTGCATATCAGTGGATTGAACCATATAGCAATGCATGGGCATCGCAGGTTCTGAAGCTGAAAGTACATGAGAAGGCTCCTCATGATAAGATCGATTTGTTCTCAAATCCAATGGATTCCCTGCAAGGTTGCTCGTTGCATGAAGTGTGGTCTGTGCCTTCTTGGGATCTACTGAAGCTTCGGCACTGGCTTCTTATCTAGCTGTGCTACCTTCTTATTTCCATATACAGAATCTGAGTGTATGGAATCATCTATGATTTCTGAAACTGATGGAAGCACAAGAGTATATGCATGTTGTACTGGAGGTGCATGCAAAGTACTCTCCTTATGTGTAAGTAGAATAGAGGAGTCATCGTCAGAAAACTTAGTGAATTTATACAACCTTGACTTGTGATTCACCTCACCAATTGCAATGATGGAATTGTCATGCATGTCAATTACTGAAACTGAATTTGATGTAAATTCAACCTTTTTACATTTCTGAGTGATCTGATAAACTGAGAGAAGATTCATAGAAATCTTTGGAACATGGAGAACATTCTCAAAAATTCCATTGTGGAGTTCCACTCTCCCTTCTCCTGCTACTGCTACTCGAGTATCATCCCCCGTGAGAATAGGGGGTCTTGAGCATGGACTCAAGGAAGAGAAAACTTCCTCTTTCACTACCATATGATGGGATGCACCAGAATCTATAATCCATGAATCAAATGAGGAATTAATTTCAACCAGAGCATGATGAATACCTTTCTTAGGAGAATGATCTTCTTCCTTCTTCTTCTTGATTCCCTTTGGAATGAATTTTCCAAGGTTGTTCTGCCGAAGTGCATGTGCCATAAGAGCAATCTGTTTCTTCATGCATGTGGATTCTTCACAATTCGATTTATTGCAGGAAGTGCATTGTTTTCCCTTCTTCTTCTTGGAATCAGAAGAGTCTTTGGAACCTGAAGAATTATTAAAGGGTTTGGAATATCCCCCCTTCTCGTTCTGTTTGGATGACCCTTTTCCATCATGCATGGTGAGTGCATGTGCTTTGGGATCTTTCATGAGGCCCATATGTATGAGTTTTGTCTTCTCTTGTGTAAGAGACTCAATGAACTAAGCCAGCATAGGTATTTTCCAATTTGTTCCAAAAAGACATCTACCAGAATGGAAATTGGAGACATATATAGCGTATTTTGGTCCTAGATTGGCCAAGATTGTTAGAATAAGTTGTTTCACCCAAGCTCAAAATCAAAGATTTAAATTTAGTAAATAAATCTTGTATATTATCAAAACTTTTAGGGTCTAATGTATTCAACTCTACCTCAAGCATATGACCTCGCATCTCATCCTGCTTTCCAAAGAGTCCTTCCAAGGTGGTCCAGATATCGTTTGGAGTCTTGCATGTAACAACATGAAACCATAAATTAGTGGAGATTAACTCAAGAAGTATTCTTGTGGCCTCATCCTTACGGTTCACCCATCTCATCTTCTCAATCGTTGATGTAGGTTCTGTTTCTATCACCATCGTCAAATTATACAGTCCTTTCCTTCTGAGTTGGAATTTTGCCTTGGGATTCCAATCAAAATAATTGTATGGTGTGAGGATTACCACCAATTTTGACTATATAATAGTTTTCCTTTCCATCTCTTCCACTGTTTCTAAGAACCCCTAAAAATTTACTCTCAATCTGCAAGTGAAAAATTAAGAAATCACAACAGAAAGGGCACTTTAAGTGAAAATTCGTATCAGTTTCAGGAGACGATCTTCTGACTTAATTTTTGAGCAAACAGTGAGGAATGTCGCCAAACGATTGAAAACCCACTTGCATAATGGGTCGATTTATTTCTTACGAGGCATGTTTCCTCATAAACTTAATATTTTGGGAGCAATGAATGTAGAAAGGTACGACCATGGATTCATATCAGTTTCAGGAGGCTATCTTGTGTCTTACTTTCTGAGCAAACGATGAGGAATCAAGCCAAACGGTTCAAAACCCACTTGAAGAATGGGTCGATTTACTTCCATTGCATGCCGTTTCCTCAAAACATTAATACTTTTGGAGACATAACTGTTGAAAGGTATGACCACGGATTTAGCTCGCCAAAACTCCGATTTTCCTTATTCTTTGGCTTGTCTGGCTTGCTCCAAGCAACATTGCTTTGATACCATGTTAGTGTTTCATGGAAAGCTGCACAGGAGATCTAGCTAAATCATGCACAAACAAAGATTATTAAGAAAAGGAAGAGAGATACACAATGAAGAATGAGAATCAATGCATATTATGATATAATAAATGAGTGAGTGATCTTCACTCATATAAGAAATGACATCCTATAATTAAGAATGCATGCATAATAATGATGTTCTAAGATTAGAAAGTCTAAAATAGAACAAGTCAGTTAACTCCCACTGAACTAGTGTTACTCCCACTGAACTAGTGTGCAAAAAATAGAAATTTCTCCAACAAAATCAAGCTGTAGAAATAATGCTCAGATCAGAAAAAAGACAGCACCACTGAATTTGTGGCACTGAATTACCCAAAAATGACTATCTCCATGCCTTGATCTAACTCTGGCACTCCCAGTCCCAAGAAGAAATTTGTCTTGGTTTTCGTGCCCCTCTACAACCTGCAATTAATGACTATGTTGCATTGAAATGCATGCCCAAGGTCATACCGCACGCACACCTTCCTCCCATGGCTCGATGGACTTAGAATTTAAGTAATTAATGTGGGCATTGATAATAATAAAGGTCGTTGGCCTGTTGGTTTGGGCGTGAATGTAAAGGCGTATAGTGGGGAGGAGGTCCCGGGGTCAAACCCGTAGGCCTCCCCCTTTTGGTTATAATTCGTTGTAATATATATATATATATATATATATATATATATAACCGAAAGTTGTTCCGCCAATTTTGGCGGTGGCTCTATCCAGGTCTCTAACGATTAGAATGTGACCAAGTTTGGCGTGGTCCACTAGATTTGGCGGACTCGCCAATCTTCTAATTTTTTTTCAAAATTTGGTCATGGTTTGTCATTGTGGTTTTGCGACCTGCCACGTGGCAGCCTCTGATTGAACCACATGGTAGCCTCCCATTCGTCCACATCATCCTCATCCATGTCAGTGCCACATCATCATTCCACATCATCATGCCACGTCATTGTATGAACTGTACGGACTGCCACGTGGCACGATCCTATTGGTCCATGGATCGATCAAAAAGTCCCAAAAATGGGTGACACGTGTTAGCCTCTAGTGCTGCCACATCACTATGCTGACATCAGCATGAAACATGTCACCTTCTTCTCTTGCCACGTGTGTTGTACGGATGATGAAGTCATCTGTACGGATACTGACGTCAACAATACGAATGCTAACTCATCCCCTGCTAACTGGGCTAGGTTGATCAAACTTTGACCGTGAATTCTTTCAATCTGTAACTTCGTTTAACGAGCCGTTTGCATCGTTAGAAATCTTGCGACGCCCTCTTCACGATAATTTCATTTTCACTAAGTTTTGGGAACTTTGAATTTTTTCCCTTTTGATGTCTATTGAGGCCATTCTGAGTGTCCTGAGTTACCTTTGTGAATTATGAGTTGTTCTTAGCCTTATCTGGATCCTTTTTGTATCACACCTTCCCACTGACATCTTTTTGGACCACCAAAATATTTCATCAATCAACAGGTAAGTAAGGGAAGAGTCCCCTCACTTTGTCCTTTTCAATCCACTTTGCCTTGCTTGGATGTGTGCCCTTTAAGCCTACTCAAAGATAATCAACATCACCCCTGCGTGAAGTCCTCGTCCTTTTATCTAGGATGATATATTCCTATAACTCATCCAAGTACTCAGGTGAAAACTCATCAACTGAAGGTATTGAAACTTCCTCATCTTGATCCATGATCATCGGAGGCTCAAAAAGTTTCAAATTCTCGACGTTCACAACTGAGTAAATCTCCATATAAGGTGGAAGATCCAGACGAAAAGCATTGGTACCACTTTTCTCCAAGATAGTGAACGGTCCATAACGAATGGGTTTGAGTTTATTTCCTTCACCCTTAAATATATCCTCATTGATGTGAAGCCATACCCAGTCTCCAACCTAGAATTGATGGTCAAACTTGTGCTTGTCATGTCGAGCTTTATATTGTGCTTGAATTTTCTCCAAATATTCCATGACTGTCTGGTGCACTTGTTGGATCCTCTAGATTAACTTGCAGTCTCTTTCCTCTGTTTATTCTTCATTCACATCGGCATCTCTCCCATACATCAAGTCCAAAGGAACCTTGGGTAGGTACCCAAAACATGTCTCAAAAGGTGAACTCTGAGTGGAGGAATGTAAATCTCGGTTGTAAGCATGTTGTACATAGGCTATCTGTTCATCCCATAACTTGGGATGCTTTTTGCTGTAGCCTCGAAGTAAAAGTACCATTGTTTTGTTTACCACCTATGTCTGCCCATCGGTCTGTGGATGGAAAGCAGTGCTCCTCTTCAATTTGGTATCCATCATCCTCCACAAGCTAGTCCAAAAGTCCCCAAGGAATCGAGTATCTCTATCCGAGACAATGGATGTGGGTAACCCAAAGTGAACCCAAACATGCTGAAAGAATAGATTAGCAGTCTTCTTAGTAGTGATCTACTTTTTACATGGCATCAAGATACACATCTTGTTGAACCTATCCACTACAACATACAAATATTCATGACCTCCTTTGGTCATTGCTAAACCCCCTACAAAATCCATGGAGATAATTTCCCATGGATGGGATGGAACACAAAGTGGTGAGTATAGCCCCAGTTTTCTATTAGTGGGCTTACAAGTAGAACACATCACACACCCCTTTATATATTTAGTTACAATTGCTTTCATTTGAGTCCAGTAACAAAACCTCTGCAAATCAGCCATAGTTGTTCCTACCCCAAAATTCCCAGACACAAGAGAAGTGTGAGATTTTCGTATTACATGGACTCGTTCACTTGTAGGAATACATAGTTTTCCAAGATTGTAGAGTAGTTTTCCCTGCAGACAATAGTTCTCTACCTATGCACCATGGGTTATCTTCTTATATACTTCTTTAAAATATTCATCGATGGCATATTGTTCTACATAGATATCATGAGATAAAGAAGTATTCTTCAAAATAATAGAAGCAGCAATAGGAGGTCTAGAAAGCATATCGGCTACCTTGTTACTTGTACCCTTTTTGTACTTGATTACCAAATTAAATTGTTGTAGAAAACCCATCCATCTGTATTGTCGAGATTTTTGCAGTTTGGTCTGTTCTTGGAGATACTGTAAGGGCTGGTGATTTGTATGTATGATTGTTTCATTCCCTAACAAGTAGTTCTTCCATTTCTTTACACTTTGGAATAATGCATACAACTGTTTATCATATGTAGGATAGTTAACAACAACTTGGTTAAAAGTTTCAGAGTGGTAACAAAGAGGCTTACGATATTGCATCAATACTGCACCCATGGCGTATCTGCTGGAATCTTTCTCTATCTCAAAAGGATGTTGAATATTCGGTAGTGCTAATACTGTGTGGTACTGATCTTCTCCTTCAAAGTGTCGAAAGATTTTTGTTGTTTTCCTTCCCACTGAAAAGTGTTCTTCACACTAGTTAAGTAATGCAAAGGAGATGCTATGAAAGATAAGTTTGAAATGAACCTCCTCCAATACTGGACTGCACCTAAGAAGCTTTGGACCTTGTTTACACTTTTTGGCTCAGGCCAATTTACAATTACATCAATTTTGGAAGGACCAATTTTTAATTTTCCTCCTCCTACAATATGACCTAAGTAAACAATTGCAGTCTTGCCAAATTCACATTTAGACAATTTTACATACAAATTTTCCCTTTGCAAAGTATCCAATACTTTCTTTACATGCCTCACATGTTCATCCCAAGTCCCACTAAAAATAAGAATGTCATCTAAATACACAATCACAAAGTCATCTAGGAAAGGCATGAATACATCATTCATCACATGCATGAAATTTTCCGAAGCATTACAAAGCCCAAACGACATAACTAACCACTCAAACAATCCTTATTTGGTTTTAAAGGAATTTTTCCATGCATATTGTTCTGCAACCCAGATTTGATGGTATCCACTATGCAAATACAACTTCGTGAAATAAACAACATTATTCAATTGATCAAGTAAATCATCTATATGAGGAAGAGGGTATCGATTTTTCACTGTGATTTTATTTAAAGCCTGATAATTGACACACATTCGCCATGTGCCATCTTTCTTTGGCACCATCACGATTGGAGAATAACAATGAGATGAACTAGGCCTGATGACCCCTTGTTCCAATAAGCCTTGTACCTTCTTCTTGATATCTGTCATCTCCACAATTGACATCCTGTACATGCCCACATTAGGAAGAGGAGAATCATGTTGAAGATGTATCTCATGTTGGATTTCCCTCTTAGGAAGTAATCCATCTGGTTCCTGAAAAATATCATCATACTTAGAAACAATATCAATTAATTCCTTTTTATGAGAAGGATCACAACCTTGCAAGGCATCGTATGTCCCAACATCTTTCTCTCTTACGACCATGAGTATATATCTCTTAGTAGTGTTTATGAGTCTTTTCATTTTCCCTGCACTAACAAGTGTTGTATTTAGCCTCATGCTGTGAGATCTAACAATATATTCCACTCCCCCCTTAGTAACGTGGTATTTGTTCTCATGATGAAAGAAGACTGCTTTTTCTATCATAAATATAAGGACTTCCCAACACTATGCCACATATATCAAGTGGTACAACATCCAAATCCACTTCATCAATCAACTTTGAAGAAATAACAAATATGACTCTACATTTTTTGGTGACATTAAGTTTTTCTTTATTACATACCCAACCAAGAGGATAACGATTCGGATGTGGTTTCGTTTCAAGACCCATCTTATATAACCCAAAGTTGTTCTGCCAATTTTGGTGGTGGCTCTATCTAGGTCTCCAATGGTTAGAATGCAACCAAGTTTGGCGTGGTCCACCAGATTTGGCGGACCCACCAATCTTCTAATTTTTTTTCAAAATTTGGTCACGGGCTGCCATTGTGATTTTTCCACCTGCCATGTGGCAACCCCTAATTGGACCACATGGAATCCTCCCATTCGGCCACGTCGTCCTCATCCATGTTAGTGCCACATCATCATGCCACATCAGCATGCCACATCATTGTATGAACCGTACAGATTTCCACGTGGCACAATCCTATTGGTCCACGGATCGGTCCAAAAGTCCCAAAACTGGGTGACATGTGGTAGTCTCTAGTGTTACCACATCACCATGCTGACATCAGCATGAAACATGTCACATTCATCTCCTGCCACGTGTGTTGTACTAATGATGAAGTCATTTGTACGGATGCTGACGTCAACAATATGGATGCTAAATCATCCCCTGCTAACTAGGCTAGGTTGATCAAACTTTGACCATGAATTCTTTCAATCCGTAACTTTGTTTGATGAGCCATTTGTGTCATTAGAAATATTGCGACGCGCTCTTCGCGATAATGTCATTTTCATCGAGTTTTGGGAACTTTGAATTTTTTCCCTTTCGATGTCTATTGAGGTCATTATGAGTGTCCTGAGTTGCCTCTGTGAGTTATGAGTTGTTCTTAGCCTTATCTAGATCCTTTTTGGATCATGCCTTCCCACTGATAGCTTTTTGGACCACCAAAATATTTCATCAATCAACAGGTAAGTGAGGGAAGAGTCCCCTCACTTTATCCTTTTCAATCCACTTTTCCTTGCTTGGATGTGTGCCCTTTAAGCCTACTCAAAGATAATCAACATCACCCCTACATGAAGTCCTTGTCCTTCTATCTAGGATGATATCTTCCTATAACTCATCCAAGTACTCAAGTGAAAACTCATCAACTGAAGGTATTGAAACTTCCTCATCTTGATCCATGATCATCGGAGGCTCAAAAAGTTTCAAGTTCTCAACGTTCAACACTGAGTAAATCTGCATATAAGGTGGAAGATCCAGATGAAAATCATTGGTACCACTTTTCTCCAAGATAGTGAAGGGTCCATAACGAATGGGCTTGAGTTTATTTCCTTCACCCTTAAATATCTCCTTGTTGATGTGAAGCCATACCCAGTCTCCAACCTAGAACTGATGATCAAACTTGTGCTTGTCATGCCGAGCTTTATACTGTGCTTGACTTTTCTCCAAATATTCCATGATTGTCTGGTGCACCTGCTGGATCCTCTAGATTAACTTGCGGTCTCTTTCCTCTGTTCATTCTTCATTCACATCGGCATATCTCCCATACATCAAGTCTATAGGAACGTTGGGTAGGTACCCAAAACATGTCTCAAAAGGTGAACTCTGAGTGGAGGAATGTTAAGCTTAGTTGTAAGCATGTTGTACATAGGGTATTTGTTCATCCCATAACTTGGGATGCTTTTTGCAGTAGCCTTGAAGTAAAAGTACCACTATTTTGTTTACCACCTATGTCCGTCCATCGATCTATGGATGGAAAGCAATCATCCTCTTCAATTGTGTATCCATTATCCTCCACAAGCTAGTCCAAAAGTCACCAAGGAATCGAGTATCTCTATCTGAGACAATGGATGTGGGTAGCCCAAAGTGAACGCAAACATGCTGAAAGAAGAGATTAGCATTCTTCTTAGCAGTGATATCCTTTTTACATGGCATCAAGATACACATCTTGTTGAACCTATCCACTACAACATACAAATATTCATGACCTCCTTTGTTCATTGGTAAACCCCATACAAAATCCATGGAGATACTTTCCCATGGATGGGATGGAACACAAAGTGGTGAGTATAGCCCCAGTTTTCTATTAGTGAGAACACATCACACACCCCTTTACATATTTAGTTACAATTGCTTTCATTTGAGTCCAGTAACAAAACCTATGCAAATGAGCCATAGTTTTTCCTACCCCAAAATTCTCAGACACAAGAGAAGTGTGAGATTTTCATATTACATGGACTCATTCACTTATAGGAATACATAGCTTTCCAAGATGGTAGAGTAGTTTTCCCTGTAGAAAATAGTTCTCTACCTGTGCACCATGGGTTAGCGTCTTATATACTTCTTTAAAATATTCATCGATGGCATATTGTTCTACATAGCTATCATGAGATAAAGAAGTATTCTCCAAAATAATATAAGCACCAATAGGAGCTCTAGAAAGCATATCGGCTACCTTGTTACTTGTACCCTTTTTGTACTTGATTACCAAATTAAATTGTTGTAGAAAACTCATCCATCTGTATTGTCGATATTTTTGCAGTTTGGTCTGTTCTTGGAGATACTGTAAGGGCTGGTGATCTATATGTATGATTGTTTCATTTCCTAACATGTAGTGCTTCCATTTCTTTATGCTTTGGACTAATGCATACAACTCTTTATCATATGTAGGATAGTTAACAACAACTTGGTTAAAAGTTTCAGAGTGGTAACAAAGAGGCTTATGATATTGCATCAATATTGCACCCATGGCATATCCGTTGGAATCTATCTCGATCTCAAAAGGTTGTTGAAGATTGTGCTAATACTGGTGTGGTACTGATCTTCTCCTTCAAAGTGTCGAAAGATTTTTGTTTCTTTCCTTCCCACTGAAAAGTGTTCTTCACACTAGTTAAGTCATGCAAAGGAGCTGCTATGAAAGATAAGTTTGAAATGAACCTCCTCCAATATTGGACTGCACCTAAGAAGCTTTGGACCTCGCTTACACTTTTTGGCTTAGGCCAATTTACAATTACATCAATTTTGGAAGGATCAATTTTTAATTGTCCTCCTCCTACAATATGACCTAAGTAAACAAGTGCAGTATTGCCAAATTCACATTTAGACAATTTTACATACAACTTTTCCCTTTGCAAAGTATCCAATACTTGCTTTACATGCCTCACATGTTCATCCGAAGTCCCGCTAAAAATAATAATGTTGTCTAAATACACAATCACAAATTCATCTAGGAAAGGCCTGAATACATCATTCATCACATGCATGAAAGTTTCTGGAGCATTACAATGCCCAAATGACATAACTAACCACTCAAACAATTTTTTTCGGTTTTAAAGGCATTTTTCCATGCATATTGTTCTACAACCCTAATTTGATGGTATCCACTATGCAACTACAACTTAGTGAAATAAACAACATTATTCAACTGATCAAGTAAATCATCTATACGAGGAAGAGGGTATCAATTTTTCACTGTGATTTTATTTAAGGCCTGATAATTGACACACATTTGCCATGTGCCATCTTTCTTTGGCACCATCATGATCGGAGAATAACAATGAGATGAACTGGGCCTGATGACCCCTTGTTCCAATAAGCCCTGTACCTTCTTCTTGATCTCTGTCATCTCCACAATTGACATCCTGTGCATGCCCACATTAGGAAGAGGAGAATCATGTTGAAGATGTATCTCATGTTGGATTTCCCTCTTAGGAGATAATCCATCTGGTTCCTAAAAAATATCATCATACTTAGAAACAATATCAATTAATTCCTTTTTATGAGAAGGATCACATCCTTGCAAGGCATCGGATGTCCCAACATCTTTCTCTCTTACGACCATGAGTACATATATCTTATTAGTGTTTATGAGTCTTTTCATTTGTCCTGCACTAACAAGTGTTGTATTTACCCTCATGCTGTGAGATCTAACAATATATTCCACTCCCCCCTTAGTAACATGGTATTTGTTCTCATGATGAAAGAAGAGTGCTTTTCTATCATAAATATAAGGACTTCCCAACACTATGCCACATATATCAAGTGGTACAACATCCAAATCCACTTCATCAATCAACTTTGAAGAAATAGCAAATATGACTCTACATTTTTTGGTGACATTAAGTTTTTATTTATTACATACCCAACCAAGAGGATAATGATTCAGATGTGGTTTCATTTCAAGACCCATCTTATTGAAAAGTGCTTCATATATTAAGTTTACTTGGGAACCCAGATCAAATAATGTATCTATCTTAGTGTGTTTATATACAACTATTATGTGAAATAATTCATTCCTCTTTCGTTCATCATTATGAGATTCATTATTAGAACTTGAACTAGCATGAAGGGAATATTTACCTTGTACTCCAACCGCTATGATCTTTCCTTCATCCCCTGAATTGGAACCAAGATCTTGTTGCACTATAGAAACGATTTATGTCTTCCCCTTTCCACCAAATTGTTTTGGTTTCTTCTCTGGATGCAGTTTCCAAGAATGTTCATCATCGTGACCGCTTTTCTTGCAATGAGTGCAGGATGTCTTTCCTCCTTCTCTCATCACCGTGGCGGTATTCTTGTCCATCTGTTTAAACTTCTTGAAAGGTTTGTGTGGGAGATTGGAAGGTTTCTTGATGGGATCTTCTTGAAAATGCTTCCCCCTGTTCTCAAGGTGTGTGGTTTTCACAAAAACTTCGTCAAGACTAGTGGGGTTAAACAAGAGAAAATTATGACGAATATAACTATGAAGTGCACCAATATACTTCATTAAAGTTTCATAAGAATCCAAAGGAATTTTTAATGCAAGAGATTTCTTCCTAAATTCTTCTGTGAAACTTTGTACAGTTTGACCTTTACTTTGCCTTAAAGTTTTCCATTCCATCATTGCTTTATGTAAATACATTAATGGATAAAATTGCTTCCTTGTCACTGATTTAAATTCTGACCATGAGGAAAGAACATTACCACACTTACTTATGTCCTAAAGCTTGCTCTCCCACCATACGAGAGTGGTGTCTTCTAACCAAAGAGAAGCCAACTACACTTTAACTTCCTCTTCATAAATATGTTGAACATGACAATATACTTCAACCTGTCAGATCCAATTATCTATCTTTTACGGATTAGCATCTCCATTAAACATAGGTAAAGAAAATTTTACATCAAGCTTTAATAACGGTTCTTAAAAGAGGCTTTATGGCTAGAATGATGAGAATGATGAGAATGCTCAGAGGAAGAAGAATTATAACTTGAAGTTGAATATGGAGGCTCAGGGGGATCTCCTCTAGCCCCTTGGTTTACCGAAGCATCATCATCAGCATGTGCTTCATTTTTCTTCCCTTTCTTCTTCATCCTCTTCTCGTAATCTCCATACATTCGTTTGACCATTTCTAACATGCAATAAAAGACCATATGAAAGTTTTTCTCATGTTCATCACATTTGTCTTCCTTTGTCATTTTCTTCCTTCGGGATGCACAGTCAACTTCGTGATTGAAAGTCTTAAGATTTCCTTCACCCTGCTTATGCTTGGCCCTAGTAAGCATTCACACTCAACAATTCAAGTCAAAGAAGACTGCTCTGATACCAACATGATCTAGGATCTTTTCATCGAGTGACTTATAAAGAATTGCATTAAATGAACATAAATTAAAGTGCACCATTAAAGAAGGAAAAACTCAATAATGAAGAGACATAAGCATCAAATCTGAACACAAAAACTTGATAATGAAGTTCGTCCATGGTGGACTATGTCTCCGGGTCCTACTCTCAAATGGGTAGGCTATTTCATTAACTGAGCAAAAGAATTTGGAAAACTACATAAGTATACCTCATTATGAAATCAAGCTGCATAAATAATGCTCAGATCAGAAAAAAGGCAGCACCACTGAATTCATGGTGTCTAAGTACCCAAAAATGACTGTCTCCATGCCTCGATTTGACTCTGGCACTCTCGGGCCCAAGAAGAAATTTGTCTCAATTTTTGTGCCCCTCTGCAACCTGAAATTAATGACTTTGTTGCATTGAAATGTGTGCCCAAGGATGTACCGCACGTGCGCCTTCCTCCCATGGCTCGACGGAATTAGCATTTAAGTAATTAATGTGGGTGTTGATAACAATAAAGGTTGTTGGCTTGTTGGTTTGGGCGTGAATGTAAAGGCTTATAGTGGGGAGGAGGTCCTGGGGTCGAACCCGCAGGCCTCCCCCTTTTCGTTTTAATTCATTGTAATATTTTTATATATATAACCCAAACTTGTTCTACCAATTTTTACAGTGGAACTATCTAGGTCTCCAACAGTTAGAATTCAGTAAAGTTTGGCATGGTGCGCCAGATTTGGTGGACCCGCCAATCTTCTATTTTTTTTGAAAAATTGGTCATGGACTGTCATTGTGATTTTTCCACCTGCCACATGGAAGCTCCCGATTGTGCCACATGGTAGCCTCCCATTCGACCACATCATCCTCTTTCATGTAAGTGTCATGTCATCATGCCATGACATCATGCCACATCACTGTATAGACTGCCACGTGGCACAATCCTATTGGTCTACAGATCGATCCAAAAGTGCCAAAACGGGGTGACATGTGGAAGCCTCTGCTGCTGCCATGTCACCATGTTGACATCATTATGACACATGTCACCTTCTTCTCCGCCACGTGTGTTGTACAGATGCTGACGTCAGTAGTACGGATGCTGACTCATCCCCTGTTGACTGCGCTAGGTTGACCAAACTTTGACCGCAAATATCTTTTAATCTGTAACTTTATTTGACAAGGCGTTTGTGCCGTTAGAAATCTTGTGATGCGCTCTTTGCGATAATTTCATTTTCACTAATTTTTGGGAGCTTTGAATTTTTTCCCTTTCTCTGTCTATTGAGGCCATTTTGAGTGTCCTAAGTTGCCTCTGTGAGTTCTGAGTTGTTCTTATCCTTCTAGGGATCCTCTTTGGATCATCTCATTCCATGCATGGTATTTGTTTTTTTGGAAGAGGCAAATTACTTGGTGAAACATTGACTTGTCATGACAAACGCTCTAATTACTTGGTCATTTTTCCCATGCTATGCTAGAGGACATGGTTATAAGTGGAGGCCATTTATTAATGTTGTGAGATACAATACATGCAATGAATTATGGATCCTAATTTTAACATACCATTTGATTGGTAGGGACCTCAAGAGCTTCCTGATTCTATCCCTATAAATCCCCTATAAGTGACCTTCAACAAATGAAAAATTGAGTTCCTTTGTTTGACATGTTGTCTACTCCATTGTCTTCATTTCCCCTAAAAAATTCTAATGACTAACTTTCCCATGTATCTTATGGCCATATATATGAGTCAAATTCCCATTTTGAATTAGGCCACTTGCATCATAGAACATTGTCCATTCATGCCAAAGGATCCAATCAATAGGTCATTTTTGTCATGCTTTACCTAGGTACATGGAACTTTATTAAGGCTACTTGGTCATGATGAAACACATGAATTGCAATTATAAGGAGGATTAGAGGCCCAAATTCAAGTATTGAGCACAACAATAATGATCCTTGGGGCCTAAGCCATGAATTAGGGATGAAGAACTAAGGATTTAGTCCCTAATACATGATTCATGGGGCTTAGAGGTCGTGCATGCGGCTTTGAATGATGTTACATGGTTTGCAAGTGAAATGTATGCCCTATAGGAGGATTATAAATCAAATTTCAAGGATTGTTCACAATAGAAATGGTTCTTATAGTTCAAGCCATGGATTGGGGTTGAAAACATAGGATTTAGTCCCCAATCCATGATTTTGGGGCTCATAAGACATATATGAATCCCTAGACCATAATATAGGCCCTAGAGGTGAAATATTTTATTTACAAAGGGAAAATGAACCTAATTTCAAGGCTAGTATGAAACATGGATGGTTCTTGTGGTCCAAGACATGGGTTGAGCTAAAAAATAGTTAATTATCTTATTAATGTTTTTTGGGCTAAGAAGCCATATACAAGGCCCTAAACTATAAGACATGCTTTGTAGATAGGACGTTTTTTTCTCAAGGGTGGAACACAATCCAAATTTGAAGGAGAAGGTGTAAAACTGATGGCCCAAGACCTAGTTTAAGGCTATAAACCATGGAGTGTTCCCTTAATCCATATATTTAAGGCCTAATTGTAGATCTACATGGCCTATTTTTGGAGTTACAAGGATTGATTGTATCTTTAGGGACTAACAGGGATCCAATATATGTCCTAATTAAGGAAATTTGTATTTGAACCTATGACCTCCAAGTAGTATACACATATTCTTAACCATTAGGTGCACCTAAATTGGTGTATGAGAACC
>SNQJ01S0060958.1:20919-33581 GCA_010110895.2 Picea sitchensis
CCATGCTATGCTAGAGGACATGGTTATAAGTGGAGGCCATTTATTAATGTTGTGAGATACAATACATGCAATGAATTATGGATCCTAATTTTAACATACCATTTGATTGGTAGGGACCTCAAGAGCTTCCTGATTCTATCCCTATAAATCCCCTATAAGTGACCTTCAACAAATGAAAAATTGAGTTCCTTTGTTTGACATGTTGTCTACTCCATTGTCTTCATTTCCCCTAAAAAATTCTAATGACTAACTTTCCCATGTATCTTATGGCCATATATATGAGTCAAATTCCCATTTTGAATTAGGCCACTTGCATCATAGAACATTGTCCATTCATGCCAAAGGATCCAATCAATAGGTCATTTTTGTCATGCTTTACCTAGGTACATGGAACTTTATTAAGGCTACTTGGTCATGATGAAACACATGAATTGCAATTATAAGGAGGATTAGAGGCCCAAATTCAAGTATTGAGCACAACAATAATGATCCTTGGGGCCTAAGCCATGAATTAGGGATGAAGAACTAAGGATTTAGTCCCTAATACATGATTCATGGGGCTTAGAGGTCGTGCATGCGGCTTTGAATGATGTTACATGGTTTGCAAGTGAAATGTATGCCCTATAGGAGGATTATAAATCAAATTTCAAGGATTGTTCACAATAGAAATGGTTCTTATAGTTCAAGCCATGGATTGGGGTTGAAAACATAGGATTTAGTCCCCAATCCATGATTTTGGGGCTCATAAGACATATATGAATCCCTAGACCATAATATAGGCCCTAGAGGTGAAATATTTTATTTACAAAGGGAAAATGAACCTAATTTCAAGGCTAGTATGAAACATGGATGGTTCTTGTGGTCCAAGACATGGGTTGAGCTAAAAAATAGTTAATTATCTTATTAATGTTTTTTGGGCTAAGAAGCCATATACAAGGCCCTAAACTATAAGACATGCTTTGTAGATAGGACGTTTTTTTCTCAAGGGTGGAACACAATCCAAATTTGAAGGAGAAGGTGTAAAACTGATGGCCCAAGACCTAGTTTAAGGCTATAAACCATGGAGTGTTCCCTTAATCCATATATTTAAGGCCTAATTGTAGATCTACATGGCCTATTTTTGGAGTTACAAGGATTGATTGTATCTTTAGGGACTAACAGGGATCCAATATATGTCCTAATTAAGGAAATTTGTATTTGAACCTATGACCTCCAAGTAGTATACACATATTCTTAACCATTAGGTGCACCTAAATTGGTGTATGAGAACCGCTTATTTGTGGGACAAAGGACCCCCTTTGTGCAATGATTTGACTACTAATGCATACAAAGGTATACATACCCTACCCCCCTCTATATTTGAGCTTCTAACCTCTTACGACAAAACATATGTTATTAAATATTTAATATGATAACAGACTTATCTCTCTATTATATGTTTCATTAATATATTTATATATCTACGAGACCTGTATCAAAAGTCTCGGGCCTTTGAAAGACAAGGTTTCCACTTTTGCAACTCTCTTAGTTCTAGCTAGTCGTTGCCTAAGCAGTCGGCTAGGAGCCTATTCAAAATTCTCTCAGAGAACTAGAATTAAATGCCCTGCTTTTCTGTGTAGTGATAGTTGTTACTATCTTTAAAGTTATGGATCGCTCTATGTCTTTTAAAGAAGTAAGGGATGATGAATGCAATACTTCTGAAAGTATCCTTAGCTCCATGTTCTCTGATAAATTTGTTGAAAGGTATTTAATTTTAGCACATTCTAATCCCATAACTTGTCTCGTGATCCACCACATGCCCTCCATTGAGACATTAGATCCTAGACTCCAAGATGTCTATAAAGGTATCAGACCACCTGGATCTCCCAAATATGGATTGGGTTACATAGAACAATGTGACAAAGTTATTGCAACTTGTAGATTTGATAATCCCATACCCCCATCTCTCCAAAGACCAAACATTTCTGAAATCCATAAATTTCACTCTATCATGATGGGATGTCCAAAACACACCATTAAAGAAAAATGGATAAAGAAAATGCTAAATTGGGATCTTTTTACTCATCCAAAGTCAAAAGAATTCAATCTATCCATCCCTAATGAGGAAAAAACTCGCCTGTCTCAAGAATGGCAGACATTTATCTCCAAAAACAATCTTTGGATTTATTTCTATGTCTAGAAACAAAAATTGCAAAATCCGGCAATCCAAATGTTAGAAGCAGGAAGTCCTTCTAGACATGAATGGAAAAATCTGGAAGGAAAACCAGTAGAATCAACATCCACCTTCCCGCCTTTCAAAGGCATTATCCTTGAACATGGCAGCAAATAAGATAGAGTTGTTCCTCTTATGTTGGCAGATGAATCTTCCCAACTATATGGTTTAGAAAGAAAAGTACAGTCTGTGTCTGAATAGATAAACTGGACTAATACAGCCTTGAGAGGAATGGCTAGTCACACTTTTGTAACAAATGATTATGCCCAAAAAGGAAAAATCCAGTCTGTAAACCAATTAAATAGCAGAGTAACAGACATTACTGAGTGTGTTGAAAAAACACAAGAATTAGTAAAGAAGAAAACTGATGATTCTGATAAAAATAACGAGGAATTAATGGAAGGATTAGGAGAAGCTTTTTCAGTAGTGGGAAAAACTCTCTTAAAAATACAAGAGAAAGATACTCATCCCGATAAACCAATTCCTCAGTCTTTTATTCTTCCCCATGCACCCATATCTATCATTTCTCCTATATATATCCTAGAAGAAAAAGAAATGCAGAAAAAATTCCCAGCTCATTTTCCGATAGAAAACGTTGATCCCTCTTCCTCTACCAATCCAAATATTTCCCTAGTCTCCATCCAATTCCCTTCACGTGAAAATATATCTCATCATATGAGTAGACCACCAGAACCTGATCTTCTTGGAAAAGGAAAAATGCCTGATTCACAGTCATTTGGTGAAGAATGGTTTCTCGAATGGAATATAGATGGTCTGTCAGTTGGCCAGATTCTCCAATTGCTTGATCGAATGTATGTTTCTTACAAAATAATGTGTATGAAAGGGAAAACTTAAATAGAGGCATGAAAATCTTTGATCCAATGCTTCACGGGAACTTTGAGTAAATGGTGGGAAATGATCTCATCTCCAATAATGATAGCAAAAATGGAAGCAGAAGTACTCAAAGATGACCAAGGAGATGTAGTTTATCACCTTAATGGAACACCACAGAGTAATATGATTGGAGCCCTTACCACACTAATCTTAGAACACTGGTGTGGGACAGAAGAAGAAATTGTTGAAACATGAACTGATATTAATGAATATCAAATGTAGAAAGATGTTTGAATACGAAGAATTCCACAAAGAATGGACCCAAAGGATATATGAAGTAAAAGATAGCCAGAATCTTTTGTGGAAACAAGTATACCTTGTTGCCATCCCTAGCAAATTTGTTGAATATCTCAAAATGCAATAAATATTCAAATTACCTTATGAAATGTATACCTGGGGTGAAATTTACTCACTCATCACCAAAGCCTTGATAGGATTATGTACAAATATGAAAGTCCACAAGTTTATCCATAAATTGTCTCATCTACCAGATAGTAAATCTATTTGTGAAAAATATGGACTATATCTGGCTGACCCTGTCAAGTGGAGAAAGAAGGCAAATAAGAACCAACACAATATGAAGACAATGAAAAATAGATGGAATCCAGCCAGAAAATACATGTATACACAAAGAACTCACTACTTTAATCCAGAAGATATAAAACTAAAAACACATTTTGCTCAAGAAAGACAGAAAGTACAATGTTGGCTATGTGGTAAATCTGGACACATTGCAAGCTCATGCCCAAAGGGAAAAACTTCAAGAAATTCCAAAGGGAAAATGTCTGAACAAAGGGCCAGAGAAGCACAACAAAAGGCTGGCATAGAAACCGAGTGACAGTTAACAAATATAACACAATGTAACAGGTGTGGAGCAAATGATCATACCAAAAACCAATGCCCACACCATCCTTTTGTCAAAAGATAAGAAGTTCATCTTCTCCATGAATATTGTTGCTCAGAATCAACAGATACTTCAGAATTTGAGTATGCTTCATCCGATGAAGAAATTTTCATGGCTCATCATTGGCATTGCAATGATCCTAACTATTGTTTATGTGAAAATTCTTATGGTTCAGATTCAACATCAGACTCTCCCAAGCACAGAGAAAAAACAAAAGTATGTATGTGGAAAGAAACAGGTGATCAGGATGCTCAAATTCTAACACAAATCAAATCTTTACTAGAAGGGGAAATGAAGAAAGGTTTTCTAGAATCCTTTTTAAAAACAATGGCCTCTGAACATAAACAGAAGGATCCAAGAGTTTATTCTTCAACAGGTATGAAGCCTTTATTTTTAGATGCTTCATTTGAAAGAAATACCAAGTATTTTATCAAGCATAATAAGGAGACCAAGCTCCAACATCCTTCTTTGACTGATTTGGATAAAGATGTATTTTATCTAAAGAAAGAAGGTGCAAAACTTCGCCTCAAGCTTAATCAATATGAAGAAACTTCTGAAGATTCATATAAAGTTGATTCTTGGGCTCGCCAAGAAATAAAATCTCTAAAATAACAAGTGACATCATCTCCTCCTCCACTTGAAAATGTGCCCAATGAACAAGAAAATACACATCGCTAGACATGATCCCAACCATTTACAAGGGTTAAATGCTATGAAAATATTGACTATCCAATACCAAAAATACCATGTTGAAATCATTATAGAAATTGGAGGAGAAATCTTCTTCCTCAATGCTCTGTTAGATACTGGTTCTGACATGAACTTACTCAATCAAGATTTGATCCCTTCTAAATACTGGCTCCCTACTAAATATTCCGATGTAGGTCTTAGAAATGTTTCTACCAATATTATCTTTGAAGTTCCTAAGGCATTAGTATGGTTTGACCAATGTTCCCTTCGTATGAAATTCCTCCTCAATGATCCTCCTGTAGATTGTGTCCTATGAACTCCTTTTCTTGCAGTTGTTGAACCACATGGGTCAGCAAGAACATCTTTAGGTCGTCCAGCCTATTATCTCACCATCCCTAGTCTTATAAGCAATGGTCCTCCTATCAAAAAAATACTTCCGTTGATTTCAAAACCACAAATAAACACTGTCTTTTGCCCAACCTCAAGTCTTATCATTATAGAAACATGGGATGATTTGAATAATACACCAGCAACAGAGCATATTGATGATAACCTTGGACGGATAGAATATCATCAAAATTGGGGACCACACTGGGAATTGCGTTGGTCTCAAGGGATTGAGTTTGGGCTCCCAGGATTCTCTTTCAATACTAGCATACATGTAATTCCACCTCAACATCTTATAGGAATAATGCACCAGGCACCAACCCTTGCAGCCAGAGAAAAATTGGTAGAAATGGGAGATATAACCAGACTATGCTCTACATTCAGGAGATGGTATTGTCAAAATCTACAACAATGGCAGACTACACCAGACCATTCTTATTCGGTTATCAACCGAATGAGATCTCTACAGTCTTGGCCACAACAAGATCCTTCTCAAAGACTTTTTGAAATCAATTATCATCAATACAAGGCTATGTGGGACCACATGTGTTTATGGAGGGACATATACAAATATTATTACTGCATGATGAAATTTTCAAGTAATTTCATAAATAACACTAATCCTGAACCAAAATGGCTTGAAGCATGGTGGAAAAAGTTTGGTTTAAACTCAAGTTCCATTCATCTAGACATCATAGAAACTTGACAATTTGTCCACCAAGTAAATCTATTAGATAATGTTCATCGTCTTGGCCAAATCTCCAATACTAGTTTCATGAACATGTTCATAGATGAAAAGCATCCTTGGGTCATCAGAATCAAATATGTCCTTCAACAAGAAGAATATAGCAATGAAGACCCAAATATGTACCGGGAGGTTTTTACATAACATTGGGATCCATATCATTTTAACCATTTTCATGATCAACATGTTGAATAAAGGTTATTAGTGGGACCTGTCCACTATCATGTCTTACTGGCCAACAGTGGTGTTAGTCGATTTTCGTGGGTTCACGATACAAACTCCACTTTGTACAAACTCTTGTCGTTTATCTGTCGCAGGGAATCTTGGAAACCCAGAGCACTTCTCTGGAATTTGGCGTGGTTTGACCCGCATTTCCAAGGTACTTCCAAATACGTGGAAAGATGATTAGAATATTGGTCGGATGGCTCTTGCATGTTCTCTCTACCAAGTATACAATAAATCTAGACAATAGATTTGATTCTGAGGGGAATAAGTCAAATGTCTTTTCAAAAAATGATTCCTTTCTCCAAAAACTTGTATAAAGGAGAAGGGAGGTTCATAGCAAGGGTTTCATTTTTTAGTTAGTCTGAGTCTTCTAAGCTCCCTCTCTTTGAGCTTTGAGACTTTCTTTTAAGTTGCTTTAACAAGCCTACGTGATTCTGGCTTGGCCAGCACAAACCTAAAGTGGCAGAAGCATTTAGTTTTAGTCTATCAGTCTATGTGTAATGTTTTGAGAGAGAGCAGCCTGTGCTCAAATTCAATTCTATAAACTCATGTTGTTTTGTCTCATATAATACAAATCAGCTTCCATATGTTTATCTCTGAAAATTGTCTATTCTCTTGTCTGTGTATTTTTCTATTTTTGTTTGCCTACTAAAGCGATTTTCAGAAGTTCACTGGAGGTTGGTGCCCGAAATTTCACTGAGAAGATTTCTGGAAGTTCACTTAGGTCCTTAAGAGCATCATGGTAAGTCCCGTAAGGTAGGTGGCTACTAAGGGCAGTAAGGCGTTGGGTTGTTCGAAGGTTCAAGAAGAGATTTGCTTGGGTTCACCTAGGGGGGTGCCAGGTTTAAGATGATATTGAAGAAGAAAGCATCTGAAGCAGAAAAGTAAAGACAAGCAAGCAAAACAAGAAAATACAACCTTTCAAGCTTCATTCTTTGTCGAAGGAAGCCTCTGTGTTTACAAACTGGTATCAGAGCCAAGCCTCATTTTGACCCGAGTATGATAACAGACTTATCTCTCTGTTATATGTTTCATTAATATATATATATCTGCGAGAACCGTATCAAAAGTCTCGGGCCTTTGAAAGACAAGGTTTCCACTTTTACGACTCTCTTAGTTCTAGCTAGTCATTGCTTGAGCAGTCAACCATGAGCCTATTCAAAATTCTCTCAGAGAACTAGAATTAAACGTCCTTCTTTTCTGTGCAGTGATAGTTATTACTATCTTTAAAGTTATGGATCTCTCTATCTCTTTTAAAGAAGTAAGTGATGTTGAATGCAATACTTATGAAAGTAGCCTTAGCTCCATATTCTCCGATAATAATGTTGAATGTTTAAACCAGGCCAATATAGAATTAGTTGAGTCACAACCTCAAGCTGCATGGAGATTACCTGATATCTCTCCCAACCAGGTATATAGTGATTTGAGCATGTTTCATCTCCGTGCCATTACCCGAGTTTTTGTCAAAGAATCAATCAGCTGTATCCAAGAAAACAGTGATGTAAGTCAAACCATTTCCTTCCTCAATGTTAAAGAAATCCAAGCTGAAGCAAAGAAACATAAAACAAACTATATTCATTTTGGTTGTATCCGAGTAGGCATCAATGCCTTAGTACATAAGGGAATAGATGCCTATGCCCTTTGCACCATCTGAGACATGACTGACAACAAATTTACTGACTCTCTCATTGGTGGAATTGTTGCACCCTTATCAAGTGGAACTGTATACTTTGACTATTATCCAAATTTATCAGTCTATACTTTTGATGAAAACCTTGAGGATATTCTTAAACTCCAAATCCGCACCACTGGCTTTGACATGTGTAATACTCTCACTAATATTTCTATCCACTCTCGTGGTTGCTTCCGACATACCAACACTTTATACCCTGCTATGTTACATACACCCACCCAAAATTCTCAATCCAATACACTCATCCTTACTAACCCTGTCAACCAAAAAATGGAACATCAACTCATCAAATGGGAAAACCTCTCTTTTCCCTCTCATTGGGTTATAGACATTCCCCAAAACCCCATCCAACATACCATCACCTATGAACACATACAAGAATCACCTTCTTCTGTTGTGATCTCTTTCCCTCCTTCAAAACAGAGCTTGCATACTAAGCATGGTTGACTTTCTACACCTTCTCCACCATCTATGACTTTGTGCTTACATCCCTCTCTCCAACCTCTAGCTTCCTCACTAGGACGAGTCCCCTACTCTATCCAATTCTTAGATTGTCACAAATTGGTAACTCTTTCAAGCCTATCCACAACCACAGAAGACAACCAAATCCAATTTGAACACTAATTCCATAATCCAAGAGCAAACTTTCCTCCTCCCAGCTCTACGACAAAAGATCCTTGTCCACACCCTCAATGTTCAGAAATTCCTTTTCCCCATGACAATCACATGCTAATGATAACCTCTCCTTCTCCTGACCTATACATTTCCCCTTTCCATTCTATTCTAGAGGATTTAAAAAGACCAGCAATACCAGAAATAAGAAAATCCCTTACCCTAATGAGAGGGTGCAAGAAAAATCATGTAAAAGAAGATTGGATAAAACTCATGCTAAATTGGGATATCTTTACTCATACTAATGCTGAGAAATTCTCAAAATATACACCAGACAAAGAAAAAATAGCTTTGTCAATAGCATGGAAAAATTATATGAAAGAAAATGATGTTTGGATTTCCTTTTACAAGTGGAAAGCACAACAAGAATTTTGTGCCACATTCTGCAGAAACCAGTCAGCAAGAAAAATCCTTTCCCCTTTTCTCATACGACCTATCCTCACCCCACTTGTTTCCTTCCCTGACCAAACTATATCCATCTCTAATCTAGGCAAAGAAATTAGCAAGCTAAAAACAAACATTAAAAAATCCACAATAAAAGAAGACAAGCAACAAATCTTGTCCATTGAACACCAAAAATTTCATGTCCTTCTGAATATCATGATCAAGGGAAAAAGGTTTTGGCTCAAAACCTTACTAGATACCGGTTCTGATCTAAATATTCTAAACAAAGAAATTATTCCTGTCCAATTTTGGCATAAGACCCAACAAAGTGCTATCGGTTTGGGAAACCAACCTACTCAACTACTCTATTAAATACCCGAAGCAACTTTATGTTTCCAACATTATTGTCTATCCTTAAAATTCCTGTTAATAGAAATCCCAGTTGCTTGCATTCTTGGCACTCCCTTCTTTGTTGTTGTTGAGCCACATGGTTCCGCTAGAATACCCAATAAATCTCCTGGTTATTTCATCAGTATTCCCTCCCCAACCAAAACTTCAAAGATCTCTATCCAACTCCCTTTTGTGTCTATACCCAGGATATCATCTCATATCCACACAGTCCATAAAAAAAGTACTAAAAATAGAAGAATTGAAGGGAAAAAGGATTGAGCTAAGAATTAAAGATAAAATTGCCCAGAGCCATATACAACAACAGATTTTAGAACTCTAGAAAGAATTTGAAGCAAAGGTGTGCTTAGAAAATCCCATTGCATTTTGGCACCATAAAAAGCATGAAGTAGAACTTCCTTACAAAGATTCATATGAAGGAACATCATGAAAAAGCAGATCTATCCCTATGAACGAAGAATACCAAAAGCTTTTCTCTGATGAAATACAAGGTCTACTCCACAAAGGACTTATCAGAGAATCTATTAGTCCATGGAATTGTTACGGATTCTATGTAAATAAACATTCTGAACAAGTAAGAGGAATCCCTAAATTGGTCATCAACTACAAACCTTTGAATATGGTATTGGTTGGTGACACATACCCTATCCCTAACAAATCCAGTTTGGTGACCAGAATTGCTGGAGCAAAGGTCTTCTCTAAGTTTGATCTAAAATCAGGTTTTTGGCAAGTGGCCATAAAAGAAGAAGATAAGTTCAAAATTGCCTTCAGTGTTCCCACAGGACACTATGAATGGAGTGTCATGCCCTTTGGATTGAAAAATTCCCCTTCCAAATTTCAGAGAGTCATGGATGATGCCCTAAAACAATACTTTGATTGGTTGATTGGTTATATTGATGACATCCTAGTATTTTCTTTCTCTGTTGAACAACACTTCAAACATCTCAGAAAATTCTTGCAGATTATCCAAAAGGCTAGATTAGTATTTTCAAAAAAGAAACTAGAACTATTCAAAATAGAGATAAAGTATCTTGGGCACATCATAAATAATGGTGAATTGGTCCTCTAGAACCATGTTGTTGAATTTGCAGATAAATTCTCAGACACAATTATGGACAAATTACAACTCCAAAGATTCTTTGGAAGTATCAATTATATAAGCCATTTTTATAAAGACTGTGCACAAGATAGAAAGTTGTTGAATGATAGGTTGAAGAAAGAAGCAAATCCTTGGACAAATGCACATACCCAGGCAGTCAAGAAAATCAAGGCGAAAGCAAAAACATTGTCATTTCTTCATATATCTGACGATGATCTTTACAAAATTGTTGAAATGGATGCTAGCAATCTTGGATGGGGAGTTGTACTCAAACAAATCAAAATTCATAATGGCATACAAACATAAGAAATAGTCAAGTTTGCCTCTGGTCTCTAGCAACCTAGTGAGAAAAACTATTCTTCATTAGACAAAGAAATAAAAGTTGCCTTGAATGCAATACACAAGTTTGAAATTTTTCTTATCAATAATTTTTTTTTGTTAAGAACAGATGCTACAGCCATGAAACGAGTTTTGAACAAAGAAATTAAAAATTCCAGTGATTCCAAGTTTGCTCGATGGCAGGATTTATTCAGTAATTTTGATTTTGATATAGAACATATCAAAGGTACATGTAATAATATTCCAAATTTCCTAAGCCAAGAACATTTGCAGTCTCATGCAATGATCATCTTTGTTCATTGGCAAAATGGCTCAGAAGTCTTAATGTCTATTCCTGATCTTCTTAGTTGGGAACAATACAAATAAGAATGGAGGCCACATTGGGAATTAAGAAGCACTCATATCATAAATTCAAAAAGTTTTCATTGCCCACATAGAATGGTCCCTGAGGTTTGAGCAAGACCAGCATCAAATGTTCTACTCCCCGTCATCACCAGAGTAGTTCAAAAGGCATATGAAGCTCAGGATGCTTTAAGAAGTACCTTCCATGATATTGATCTTATTTGGGAAATCCACAACCATAGAGGACCACATCAACAATACTATTGTTTTCACAGACCAAGGTTGTTACTACAGTGGCCTGAAAGAAATCCTAGCATCTATTTTCCTGACAGTGATTATGATTATTCTTGCTACAAAAAATTATGGTGGGATTTCTTACAAAAAGAAAATGACCTAACCCTGATCAAGTTTGGAAATGTAAACACTGCCACATCAGGAAGACCTCCAACTTGACTAGCCGAATGATGGGAAGCATTCGGAGTTAACAAAAGCGCAGTTGATCCAGAACTGATATGTTCCATGAGTACTCTCCCACTTCACAGAGTACAAAACCTCTACCAATATGGACCTAATGATGGATAAATCTTATGTAATTTTATTTTAAATCACCACCAATGGGTCAATAAAACTAGAACTTCCATCCAAATGATGAATGGACAAACAGTCATAGTATGCAAACGCTATACAAAGATGTGGGACACATTGAGATATGAAGAAAAATTTCATACTCACATTGAAAATGACTAATAAGTCTATCATGTCTTACTGTCCGATAGTGGTGTCAGTCGATTTCTGTGGGTTCACGTTACGAACTCCACTTTGTACAAACTCTTGTCGCTTATCTGTCGCAAGGAATCTTGGAAACCCAGAGCACTTATCTGGTTTTTGGCGTGGTTTGACCCGCATTTCCAAGGTACTTCCAAATACGTGGAAAGATCATTAGAATCTTGGTCGGATGGATCTTCCATGTTCTCTCCGCCAAGTATACAATAAATCTGGCAAGTAGATTTGATTCTGAGGGAAATAAGTCAAATGTATTTTCAAAAAATGATTCCTTTCTCCAAAAACATGTATATAAGGAGAAGGGAGGTTCATAGAAAGGATATTAGATTTTAGTTAGTTCGAGTCTTCTAAGCTCCCTCTCTTTGAGCTTTGAGTCTTTCTTTTAAGTTTCTTTGGTAAGTCTGCATGATTATGGCTCGGCTAGCGCGAACCTAAAGTGGCAGAAGAATTTAGTTTCAATCTATCAGTGTGTGTGTAATGTTTTGAGAGAGAGAAACCTGTGCTCAAATTCAAGTCTGTAAACCCATGCCATTTTGGCTCATATAATACAATTCAGCTTCCGCATGTTTATCTCTAAAAATTGTCTATTCTCTTGTCTGTGTATTTTTCTATTTTTGTTTTCCTACTAAAGAGATTGTCTGAAGTTCACTGGAGGTTGGTGCTTGAAAGTTCACTGAGAATATTTTCGGAAGTTCACTTTGGTCCTGAAGAGTGTCATGGTAAGTCTTGCTATGCAGGTGGCCGCTAAGGGCAGTAAGGCATTGGGTTGTTCGAAGGTTCAAGCTAGGATTTTCTTGGGTTCACCTAGGGGGTCACCAGGTTCAAGCTGAGATCGCAGAAGAAAGCATCTGAAGAAGAAAAGCAAAGACAAGCAAGAAAAACAAG
>SNQJ01S0060959.1:58640-72829 GCA_010110895.2 Picea sitchensis
TTATGTTTTATTTCATTCCATGTATGGTTTTCAGTTTAACTCAACTATGGGAAACGACCTTTCATTTTGCTACACTATTAATTCAAGATTCGGGAAATTTTCTCATACAATCTAAAAGGAAGCAACCAATCCTTGAAACTCTTTTCCTCCATGACTGTACCAGTTACGATACAACCCAACATTGAACCAGGTCTCACAGATCAGACCAGTATTGCCTTAAACCTTTTCAATACTATCTTAAAAACTGCCACCACCCGGGTTGAACTTGAATGCTCATGGGCGGCCATTGATCAGGGCATTAGTGTCCAGGAACAATTGGAAGCTAGTCAAAGACAACTTGGAAATAAACGATAGCTCATTTTCCTTTTAAAGAGTTTTTTTCTTCTTCTTTATATCATAAACCCTCTTTTCGGATGCACAGGTTTGGCCCCCCCTGGTTACACACAACGTTAATCTCTGGGTGGTATCCCGGAGCCGATGGGGTTCGAGGCAGCGCCCTGAAATTTTCTTTTGGGCAGTTTTTGCTATTTTAGCAGATTTTTCTATTTTTAGCGGTTTTCTAAATTAATCCCAGATTAAGGGATTAGGGTTTTGGTAGCTAATGAATCCCTAAAATATTGTATATATTGTATTGTGAATGGTGAAATTAATACAATGAAGATTTGAATGGTGTCGCACCAAGGAAGGCTGGTTTTCTCCTAGTTAAGGGTTTCCAGCATAAATCTTTGTGTACTATGTGTATCAACCATTGATTAATTTTTGTTTTGGTTAAGAATGTTTATGCATTGATTTACTTCACAGGTTTAAAAATTACAAAATTCTTGTGGCGCAATCCCTGTACTTAAGTATTCAATAATATCAACAAAATATTCATCATCTATTTGTACTAAAAACAACTATGCATCAGGGAAGTTGTCTTCCAAATTGGTAGGTTCTACTCCATTAGTTACCCTTGACAGGTGATCTGGTCTTGCATTTAGCTTCCTTGGTTTGACTATTACTTCAAAATAAAATTATTGAAATAACAACAACCATCTACAGATCCTCCCCCCTAACACTAGCTTGTTGACTAAATATTTTAGGGAAGAATGATCTGTGAACATCTTAAAGTGTTTTCCCAACAAATAGTGCCTAAAATTCTGAAGTCCATATACTATGGATAGGCCTTCTCTTTCTTTGGTGTTGTAATTATTCTCTAATTTTGACAATGTTTTGCTTGCAAAGGCTATAGGATGGTCTAATTCCCATGCTCCTGGTTGTGCCAAATATTCTCCAAGTGTTATGCTTGACGCATCTACATGCACATGAAATGTCTTTTCCTAGTATGGGAATACTAGGATAGGTTTTGTGACCATATTTTCTTTTAAGGTGTCCAACCCTTGTTGAAATTCTTCATTCCACTAGAATTTGATATCCTTCTTTAACAGTTTTTCCATTGGCACAGTAACCTGCACATACCCTTTGATAAATTTCCTGCAATAGCCTATATGTCCCATTGTTTTTCTCAACTAGCGCACTGATTTTGGTCGTGGTAAATTGATAATGACTACAATCTTAGAAGGATCCACCAGTAACCCTTGTTTACAAACTATATGTCCCAAAAATATCCCAAAATGTGTTCCAAAAATGCACTTCTTGATAGTCAATGATATCTGACACTGCCTGCATCTTTCCAACATTATCCTTAACACTTCTACATGGTCCTTTAACAAACTATATACAGTCCAATCATCCAGATATACTTCTAAAAAGGGATGTATGAATTCTTTAAAGGAAGCTATGACTACTCTTGAAAATATGGTTGGTGCATTCTTTAGCCCAAATGGCATGACTGTGTACTGCTAGGATCCCCATTCTGTAGAAAAAGTAGTCTTATACCTGTCTTCTGGAGCTATCTTGATCTGATGGAAACCTGAGAATCCATCTGTAAATGAGTATGCTTCTTGGCCTCCCACATTCTCTAATACCTCATATGTGAAAGGGGTGGGAAAAGGGTCATGTAAGAAAGCATTATTCAATTTTCTCAAATCTACAAATATCCTTATCCCCCCTTGTTTCTTTTCTTTCCCTACCATAGGGCTTATCCATTCAGATTCCTATATTGGTTCTATGATACCAGCTTATCCCTCTACTGGTTCTATGATAAGGGATTATCCATTCAGATTCACTTTCTTCTTATATACTAGATTCAGTCTGTAATGTCTCTGCCTGACAGGTCTTGCCTCAGGTTTGAGAGGTATTTTCATCTCTCCTATCTCTCCTGCTATACCTTTCGTCTCTATAAAGGTTGTTGGGAATAGGTCATTGTATTGTCCCAATGTTGAATTTCTTCACCTTGATTGGTGCAGCAAATACTTCTAATTCCAAATATGTGCCTTCCACCTCTCTTTGTCCTTCAAATTCTGTAATCTAAATATTGTGTGGGTCATCCTCATCTGGTACTTCCTATTCCACATGATAGCATACTACTAATTCTTTGACTTTCTATCTGTTCTATTGTTGGTACTCCTTCTTGATTTCAATTCTGGGTCATCAATAAATATTAAACCTTTTATTTGCTTCAGTGTTGAATCAATGTTGGGGTTCTCATATTCAAATGAGAAGATTACTACAAAATTATGTTGTATTGTTGTCCATTCGGTAGTACCTATGCGCATCTCCTGGTCTACATACCAGTTTTATGGGATCCCTTCCAATGTGTGCATGAAGTGATGAGGCCATTATTCTGGTGGTGTCATCCTCCATTGTGTCTTGCACTTCTCCAAGTGTTCTTCGGGTGTCCCTTTCCCATCATACCTCTGCATTTTATTGCTTCCTTGTTCTTCACTGAATTTAATGTGTAGTAATCATTTACATTGGTACTAGTCCTGAATTGTTTCTTTATCTGCACCCCACCATCTTGTAGGTGTAGCCTTGAGTGCAATATATAGGGATAATATTCTCTGATTATATAATAATTCCTCTTCATATTTGGTCATAAATTCCTCTAGATCATTTATCCCATGAAAACTGGGAGGTTCCCTTATATCTGTACCAACCCATCTTACTGTGCAGTCTATTCTTGCGAACCTTCTTGTAGAGACTTCATGTAATATCTGCTACCAATTCTCCAAATCTATATTTGAGTTATAAGCACATGATGTGATGCCTCTCCAACTGATTACCCCATCTGGAGTTGGGTTAACATAATATTCTTCCTGCGTGGTGGTTCTATAAAATTGATTTATTTCCTCCATATCTAGATAGATGGGTTCTACAAAACTTTCTCCTTCTGATGGATCTAATGGTGCAATGACTCTGTATTCTCTTGATTCAAATGTTATTTTCCTTTTCTTCAAGTTTATTATGGCTTGGTTATCAAATGCCCAATCCATTCCAAGCAGTGTTGGATATGGTGTTGTTCCATCTACAATATTTATTACTTCAAAGTTAGCCTTAGTGCACACTCCATCTAGATCTATTGTCACATATTTAAGCCTTCCAGTTAGTAGAAGTCTGTGTTGATTTTCTAATCTCAACTGGACAGGTGAATAGCCTAGTCTGGGCTCTCCCATACACTTCCATGTCTTCTTGGGTAACACATTTACCTCAGGACCTAAGTCCAGTACAATATCGCCCATATTGAAATCTCCAATGTTGGCATTCAATCTGAATTCTTTGTTTGTTCTCCTTTTTGTATGGAGGTGATTGAATATTTTCTTCTCTAACTTCCACTCTACCTCTGTGTTAAATATTTCTAGCATATTTTGTAAAACTTTAACATCTGATCGATCATTTAGTAGCTTAACACAAGATTGTAAAAAATTATTTACGGTACTTACTTTCCCTAAAGGTTGTGCTTCGCTGGTGTGGTCCATTGATGAAGGCATCTCATACATTAGTACGTTCTAAGTATGTTTCACAACTGATGTAGATGCAAAATTGTGTTTGAGGAACTCCTCTCTGGCCTCCTTGAATGTCTCCTTTTCTTTCCACGCATCAAACTACTTCTTTGTTTCAGTATTTTTCTTCATCCATTGGTGTTGTGATGGATGTTGTCTCACTGCACCAGGTCCTGTATTAGTTTCTCCACGCGTGACTATGTTGATATTTCTTCCATCATCTCTGGCTTCTGTAATGTCCACTGAACATTCTTATTTTTTCGGTTCCTCTTTTCTTGAATTTTTCCCAAAGGTGTTGGGTATTCTTCTATGTCATGATCTATTGTGCGACAGTACATACATGTCACTGCTGGGAGTGGACATTCCCTTGAATAATGTCATGGTTGTTGGTAGTTGTGGCACACTATTGAACCTCTTCCTCTTCCAAATCCTCCTCTACCTCGTCCTCCACCTTTGTATCCATATCGATCTTCCTGTGATGCATTATACTAAGTTAACTGATTATACTGCATTGGGATATACTTTGTTTGCGCGTTGTTATATTGTTCTTTTGCAGTGTTATCCTATTGTGCAGTGTTGTATGGAGGTGGTACCTGGTTAAACTGAGGTGCATTTTTCCTTGTCATCATTTTTTTCGTGGCTCATGTACCAATCCAGTGCGTGGTCTCTTGGTGTGATAGCTAATTGCGCAAGTTTTGTATCCTCATATGTGATTTACTTTGCTTCCCATTTCTTCTCGCAGATAGATAATTTCCCAAAATTCTGGTAACCTGATGGTGGGATCATGTCCTGCCATTTTGAACTGTGTTGAACTACTACCTACGTGCGGTGTAGATATTTGATTGCTACTTCCTAAACTGGCTCCTCCATTTGTTTCTCCTTGTTTGGATGTACTTCATGTTTTCTATTTCCACTAAAATTGGGTTGTCTAAATGGTGGTGTTATTTCTAGTGTATTAGTCACACATGGGTTTATGGGTTCCACACTGAAACTGACATGGATGGGAGTTATGCCTGTTGTTCCTACCCTTGGACCACTTGTCTTCCTTTCATAGGTTGCACGTAGGATTTCCTCAATCTGCTCCACATCCCAAAGATCATCTACCTTTTCCCTGTCACTTTCCAAGCCCTCTCTATCGGTTATGGCTCTCTTCTTATTATTCATCTTATATTGGTAGGGTACTCCACTCTGCGTCTTTCCAGTTGTTTCCATTATCTATTTTATCTTATCTTACTCCATCATGATTGGGTCCATTACCTCCTTCTTCTTTCCCTTATTCATCTCTTCCTCCATTTCTCCACCTCTTGTCAGTGCTTCCCCCCTTCCCCCATGCATGCAGGGAAGTTTAGTTGTCTGATTTGTTAGTCATCACACCATTGTTATACAGTAAAATACTGATTGAAGTATACAAAGATATGATATACATACCTCTAGGTCCTTTTAGAAACTCCTTCTCTGTTGCATTGTAAGACTTTGTGGTATCTACTGCAAATTTTGTGATAAACCTTGCAACAATATTGTCTAACTAGAAATCTACTGCACGCGTGAATTTGTTGCTAACTTGTTGTAATTGCATGATCTCCACAGGATTCCACTCGAGCTTTCATATTCAATTTGTAGGGTGGTTGTGTTTTAACCTCAATAGCCAGTGTTGCAACACATGCGGGAAATCACAGAAAAATACCTCATGCAAGTTGCTAAATACGTACTTGTATAAATATTTGCACAATGTTATCTTAGGGTTTATGTTATCCATCTACGTGAATTCAAACTCCTTTATTTTCAACCATCTTTTTATCTTTGCCTTTGTTGAATTCCATGGTCAGAACATTCCTTTTTTATACCTTCATTGTCCACATGCTTCTTCTACGGATCCCATTCATTCAATCCCATGTAGTTCCAGCTGGAAACGAAACTATTTGTCGGTTATTAATCTCTCTTTCTACTTCTTGGGCTGACCCAGGTTCATATCTGAACATGTTTCCAACAAAACCCTCTAAAACTATCGGCCCTCCTGGTAAACTAGAAGGAAACATAGTACACATAAGGTACTGTGCATTCTCACCCAAGATAGTTCTATGGGTGACAGCAATGCTCAGGTGCTTGAACTCAAAGGATGAGTGGGGATTATGAGATTATATTTGATCTTCTTTATGCCTTGATCTGATTATTCTCAATATTCATTCATATTTTAAGAAACTTATGCATGCATTCCTAATAGATCCTAGCTGAATTATCCATTCATCTATTCATAATCTAACTACTACTTGAAGGTAAATATGCAATCACAACACACATAACATATATTTTACCATGGTTCACCCTCCCACAGGATAGAGTACACAATATCTTTCTTCTTAGAGCTCTTTTATTTGGGTTTTAAAGTATGGCATGTTGCTTTTTTCTAATTCTGATCAACAATCTTGAAAAGGTTCCATGACCATTGAGATTGGACTAAATCACACTACCCGGGGCTCTGACTGTGATATAACCCTCAAAATTCGTTCTACTTGGATATTCTACAACTCCACAACTTACAAACTTGTATTAGAACTTATTTTGGTATCTTTACAAAAGCTCAAAACCCGAACAGACACTAGGAACAAAAGCACAAACCATTAATGTCCCCACTTTGGGACATCATCCATGACGGGAGAGACTTATGATGACCAAAGTGGCCAGATGGATGTTATAGCAAGAGGTACAAAGGGTATTTGAGAGGCATTGTAGGGTCCAGTTAGGAATTTATGATCCTTATTATTCCATCATTTCAAGCCATTCATACGGGTTGGCTTTGGTTTTAAGATTCCATTCAGAAGTGATTTCCATGGTTTTGGCTATTTTGAGCTATAAGTTAATTAAAATCAGCGAAGAGGGGCATTTTGGGCACATTACTTGGAGGGAACCTCTCAGTGTAATAGCCATTGATGGAATGAGGGAGGATAATTACTACAAGATGGGATGGCTAGAGTGACTTTTAGGTGGCAGGGGAAGCCACAAGGAGAATAAGGATATTTTTAGAGGGTAAAAAGGTTAATTAATTAATTAAAAGTGATTTAATTAATTACTTAAATATTAATAAAATGAAAAGTCACTTTGGAGGGTTAAGGTGAGCCAAGGAAATTATAAAAAGGCAAGGGGGCCTCTACTCATCACATTCATGTATGATCTTATTTTGATTCAGCTTCTACCTAGTGAGCCCAATATTAGGGTTTTAGGGGTTTTGACATAACAAACCCTAGAGAGACGGTCGATGGTGAAAGATTCCACCTATCTTGTCCCAAGATTGGTCTCGGAGATCAAATACTCTCCCACACCATTTCTAGTTCCAGATATACTCAGTTGTGGGAGGATTCTACATCGGTTTCATGTGTAGATAGAGAGAGGTGCACCAGTTAGGGATTTCTGACCAAGAGGGGAGCACCATATTTGGAGAGAGATTAGTTGTAGGAGATTGGTAGGGCCGTTGGGGATTCTATCACTTGGGTTTTCTTTGCAGGGCCTTGGACATCAGATCTAGTGCTTTTGAGACGGTTTATGGCTCAGATTATTTCTTGGCTTGATGGGGCGGGTGAGAGAAGGAGGGGCGTTTTGGTCCAGGATCTATTCCATTTGGAGGGGTTACACTTAGGATATGACCCTAAGACTTTACCCTGGTAACTACGTGTCCTGATCTATATTTATGGAGTTTCATACCATTTGGAGGCCTCCTTTAAGCGGGGTCGAATTATCTAGGGTTCCAGTCATCGATTGGGAAGCACCGGTATTCCCGATTAGAGTTTCAGATCTATAGAGATTAGAGGGATCTTGGAGATTAGTGCAGGTTTGAACACACCATCCGCCCCGATCTATCGGTTGGCGTATTTATTAGGGTGATTGGACACTTTAGCGTGAGGGGCCAAATTATCTAGGAGTTTTAGTCATCACAGTGGAAACACCATTGATTGGGGGATTTCAGATCTATAGAGATTAGAGAGGGATCTTGGAGATTTGGTCACACAGGTTGTTCTTACCATCACCCGATCTACCAGTTGGCATATTTGTTAGGGTGGGGTGGACACTTTTGGCAGCTTGGCCGAGTTATTGAGGGTTTTGACCTTCTATTGGAGCGTGGCAAACTCTCCAGCTGAAGAATGACATGCTGGAGAGTTTGGCATTCAGATACACTTGTATTGATCTTCATTTCTCATTTCAGCCGGCATTCAGATCTGCTTGTATTGATCTTCATTTCTCATTCAGCCTTTGGAGGCATCTTTTGTATTAGCGGGAGCATTTTGTAGCAACTCTTATCTATTGTCTATCTTCTTGGCTATCTGTTGAACATTCCAAATCGACATCTTCATTGTAGCAGGTTTCTCTATTTTATGAATAAAGAAGAATTGAGATGTTTTGGCTTGTCTATCTTATTGAATATGGTTGAGGTATGTTCCATGGTTATCTCTTTCTATTATTTGTTGCATACACACATATAAACACATCTAAAAGGTAGATCAGCAAAGTGTTTGACGAAATACCTCACTCAGAATTTTTTTTAAAAAGACACCAAAACAGTGATGATCCTTGCATAATGGCTTGGGATCATTACAAACCCTGAACTAGACCTCCTAGGTTCTTATTTATACTAATTTAAAATATTCTTAGTTATTACAATCTCTTACCAAAACCCTAACCCTAGCATGGTTAGGTTTTCCTTCCTTCATGCCTTGCATACTTTCCTCCTTAGATGTGGATTTCCCTTGCACTTGCTACTTTTCCTGCCAATTGTTCTTCTCCAAAATTGGGTTGTACCTTCCAAAAATAGGTATTTCCTCAAAATAGGCATGCACCCAACATGAACTAGTGATATTTTTTATAAGGTTGTGACGTTATTTTCTGAGGAAGGTCGAAGGTGAAAGTATTGGAGTTGAAAAAAACATGAATAACCCTAGTTTCTGAGGTATTTGTGGGTTACAGGTTAGAAGGGTGTCGATGTACGCGAGATAGAGTAGAGAAAAGTGTGGATATTCACTGGTAGTAGAGGAGAAAGTTGTGGATCTATGAAAATCTAAATATTGAGTAAATGTTGGTACCATGTCCCTGAAGTTTGAAGGAAGTTTATAGGTCAACCTCTCAAAGTTTCAGGTCATCTACAGAGGTATTGGTATTAATGTATACTTGTTTTGATGGTTACCTCTTGTTATTATATGGCGTATGCTTGATGTATACTTGTTATGGTTGGTTTGGATATGGTATATCTTGGTTTCTTAGCTGAGTGAGGAGCGCTCTTATATCGGGTTCAACATATGACATGGTTCTTATGGTTCATATCTTTGAGTTCATTGTACATGGTTAAGGCATATTCATGTTGTATGGTGGAATATGCATGAGGGAAATGCATTGGTTCTTTGAGATACTTCATTCATTATATGGTATATATTTGCATATGGTTGCTGCAATCATAGATCCTAAACCCTCAAAGTTATTCTACACACCAATAAATTTCTAACAGCGTGAAAATCACCTCAATTGGAGCTTGTATACAGAAGTTATGCCTTCTACAAGTTAACCTACCTTGTTGACCACCATGGTACCAAGTGGATGTCAAGTTTTCCCTCATTACTCATGCATGTGGGGTTAGCCATGTGTGTACTTTCAATAAGATTCTAGAAGAACCAAAACCTATCCTTAACTAAAGGTTGAGGCATGCAACAAACCTAACCCTAGATGACTATCAAACTATGATAAATATTGGGATGTTAGGAAGAGAGGGGGTTCCATTCTTTTAGCATTGTACTCATTCCATAGTAGAGTAGAGAATCTAGGGGTGGGATTTGAGAGCATAACAAAGGAGGAAGAAGATTCTATAGTAACCATTTAGGCCATAGTGTCAAATGAAATTCCATAATAAGTGTCCCTTTCTTTGTATTTTCATTTTCATAACTAAAGAAAAGAGAGTAGAGCATAGGCCTCACCTTCTTGCTCAGTTTTCTCCCATATTGGGTTTCCTCGGATACATTTTTTTTTCATTTGTGTGGATGGTGTGTTCATTTTACTTATTCTTTCATTTTTGTATTTCAGTAATTTTCATAAAATTGAGCATTAAACTAGAAAAAATAAATCTAGAATCTAAGGAAATAATTTGAGTAATAAAATATTTTAGAATATTGCAAGATTTGTTGTGACAAATTGATCTAGTGGAATACTCCATGGCAATTTAAAGATCAATAGATTTCATAAAAGAATAAAATTAACTTAGCATTAAGCTCTTCTAGCCCAAAATCACGGCCCTGTGTATTGAGAATAGTGGCCAACAATAATTAAAACTATAATACTTGATATGTAAACTGTCATGGATACTCCACTAGAACAATTTGTCACAACAAATCTGATAAATAAAACTAAAATCTACCTATAAAGGTTAAATTCCTTTAGATTTCCATAATATTTAGTTACTAATTTTTTGCTTATGCCTGAAATGGATAGAATGTGGAAAATAGAGAATGGTAAAATACAACCTCACACCATCCACAAAATGACAAAAATATTTTCTCTGGGAAACCCTTACATGAGAAAACCCATCTAGAAGGTGAGGCTTCTCTTCTCTCTTTTCTCTGGTATGGAAATAATTCAAGTACAAAGGAGAAGGAACTCTCCATGGAGTTACCTGATACTTGTGCATTGTTGGGATTCTACAGAAAATCAACCCCCTCTATTATTCTCTCTAACCACTCCCATTTGTTTTCTCAGCTATGGAACAAAATACAATAGTATAGAATGGAACCCCTTATCCTCCTAGTGATTTGGTATTTAACATAGTCCAATAGCCATCTAGGGGTAGGTTTTTTACTTCCTTAACCCTCAATTTTGATAGGGTTTTGAACCTTATAGAATATTCTTAAAATTACATACATGGCTATCACCATATGCATGAGTAACCGGGGGTTGACGTGGCATCCTCTCATACCATGGTGTTCAAAATGGTAGGTCAACGTGTGGGAGGCATAACTTTTTCATATGAGCTATGACTGATGCGATTTTTGCAACGTTTGAAAGGTATCGATGTGTAGAATAGTCTCATGAGGCTTGAGCTATTATGGGAAAGTTTTAACCCTAAAAAATGTCGTTTGATGCCTCAAAATGGATCCAAAAGGTTCCAAACTCCAATTTTCCAAATTGGGAACTGCCACTAAAATGACCCTGTAGGATTACTCCTCCAATTGTTTTTCACTTTGAAAGCATCGATACAGATGAAAAATAATATAATGGTCCAATATGGATCATACCTCCCCATTTAGGGAGGCATTTGGTCCCAAAACTATTTACTAAATCAGGTGAGGGAATTTGTCCTCTACCTTCTTCCTAGAGTACCACTTTGCTTTGCCTAGAAGTTGTCCTTTCAACCCAACCTGCCAAAGGTCATGTTGTCTTATCTTGTAGTTCTAGACCACTCCTGCAAAGATATTTCCTCTATCAACTCTTCCTGAGAATCTAGTGCTAAATCGTCTATGAAAGGTTAGACCTTCTCCTCCTCTTGATCCAACATGGAGGGATCATGGAGTTTGAGATTCTCCACATTCACTACTAATTAAATGTGCATATATGGTGGTAGACTGAGTTTGTAGGTATTATCTCCCACATTTTCCAATACTTCAAAAGGATGATACCATAGAGCCTTGATATTCTTACTAGGACCATGTAGTCTTTCCTTATTCAGTTATAACCATACTCTATCTCCCTATCTAAATGTTCTCTTTGTTCTGTGATGGTCATGTCTAGCCTTTTACTTTTCTTGTGACTTCTTCAATGTATCATGTACTTGTCAATGGATTTGCTTGATCTTCTCAACAAATGTTTATTCCTTCAATGCATATCCCATGAGTTCCTCCCTCACTCCTCCTTGTTTTCCATATACAACATCTACGGGTGAAGGTGGAAAATATCCAAAGCATGTTTCAAAAGGTGACTTACCAGTAGAAATGTGGATTGATCTGTTATAATATTGTTTTATATAGATCATATTTTCATCCTAGTTCTTCGGATGCTTCTGATTGTAACCCCTCAAAATATGCACCAAAGTCTTGTTGACTACCTCTGTCTTCCCATATGTCTATGTATGGAATGTTGTAGACCTATTCAATTTAGTTTCCATTTTCTCCCACAATGTAATCCAAAATCCACTAAGAAAATTGATATCTTTGTCTAAGATGATTCTCCTTGGTATCCCAAAGTGCACCCACACCTGTTCAAAGAACTTGTTTGTTTCTTCTTGTCCACTGGTGGTACTTTTACAAGGCATGAGAATGTACATCTTGTTGAACCTATCGACTACCACAAATAAATAGTCATGTCCCTTTCGTTTTGTTAGTAACCCTCCCAAAAAATCCATGGAAATGCTTTCCCAAGGTCGAGTGATTACAGGTAAGGGGTGGTATATACCATGCTTCGTGTTGCTAGGATTTATGTTATAACAAAGTATACATCCTCTAATATATCGTGCTACATATTCTTGAATTCTAAGACAAAATGCATACCTCTGTAAGTTGGAAAATGTCTTCTCAACACCAAAATGTCCTAGAACCTTGGAGGTGTGAGCCTCTCTGATAAGATGAAATCATTCACCTTTAGGAACACAAAGCTTGTCGATCTTGTAGAGTAAACCATTATGAAGTTGATAGTCATTATTTCCATCACCTTATTCTATATGAATTTGTCCCTATAGATACTGAAACACCTCCTTGAATTCCTCATATTCTATGTATTCCCCTCTATATGCATCATGGGTAAAAGGATCCATGTGCATTAGAGTTTGCAAATTTGTGATCTTGGATTTGGGTGACCTTGAAAGAATTTATGCCAACTTGTTTTTTCTACCCTTATTATACTTTATGAGCAAATGAAACTATTGTAAGAACCCCATCCATTTGTAGTGTCAAGTTAATTGTAACTTACTTTGGGCTCGCAAATACTGAAGTAGTTGGTGATATGTTTGGATGATGGGTTGGTGATATGTTTGGATGATGGGTTGGTGATATGTTTGGATGATGGTCTCCTTTCCCATAATATAGTGCTTCCATTTTTTGACATCTTGTACCAAGGCATATATATCCTTGTCATAATTAGGGTAGTTGATAACCACCCCATGAAACTCTTTAGAATGATAGCAGATTGCCCTTCCTCCCTGCATCATGACTGCTCCCATGAAATGCCCACTTTCATATGTATCCACTTTGAAGAGATTTTGCAAGTTTAGTAGTGTGAACACTGGGGCTTGACTAATCTTTATTTTTATCTCATCGAAATGATTTTGTTGATTCTTCTTCCATTGGAAACTCTTAATTCCCACTTTTATTGTGTGGAGTAGTGAAATTACTATTTAAAATGAAGCTATTAACTTATGCAAGTACTACGATTCCCCAAAAAAATCTTAACTTCTATGCAATTTGTGGAAACTTTTGATTTCATGATGGCCTCCATCTTGGAGGGATATATCTTGAGCTCTCCTCCACCGATCACATACTCTATATACACTAAATACTACTGACAAAACTTGAATTTCTTGAGTACCTAGTACTTATTCATGGTCTCTAACACCTCTGTAAGATGTGATATGTGCTCCACCCAGGTAGAACTATAAACCAATATATCATCCAAATAAACAATAACAAATGAATCTAGATAAGGGCATAAAAAAACATTAATTAGTCTCATAAATGTAGTTGGTGCATTGCATAAACCAAATGGCATAACCAAACATTCATACAAAACTTTCCTTGTCTTGAAGGTGGTCTTCTTGGTATCTTCTTCTTTGACTTGTACCTAGTGATATCATGATTTCAAATCCATATTATTGAAGTACTTGGCATGTTGCACCTAGTCCAGTAGATCATTGATCCTAGACAGAGGGTATCAATTATTCAATGTAATCTTGTTCAATGCCATGTAATCGATACACATTCTCCAATTCTAATCCTTCTTGGGCACAATTATTATGGGTGACCCACAAGGTGAAGTACTTGGTCGAATCACACCCTGATCCAACAATTGTTTCTATTGTTTCTTTACTTTTTTTTCTTCCATAATGGACTATCTATACAACCCAATATTCAAAAAGGGGGATTCTGGAAATAATTGGATTTCATGCTCCATTTCCCTTTTAGGTGGTATCCCTTTAGGCTCCTAGAACACTCCTTTGTATTCATGTAGAAACTTATCCAACTAATGTTTCATCTATTTAGTACACCCTTCCAGGGATGTCTTTAATTTTAACGAATCTTCACCAGACCGATTTTCTCTTAGAAAAAGTAAAACATGTTTCTTGATAGAATTAAT
>SNQJ01S0060959.1:73894-86988 GCA_010110895.2 Picea sitchensis
CGATAGGGTAGAATTGGGAGTTGATGAGGTTTTTTAAGTCCTCCCACCTAGTTACTAGTCAATCACCCTCCAACCTAAGTGTTTATGTATGGATTTCCCACTAGGTTAATGCATGACCCTATAACTTCAATATTGAAAATTAAGTCTTCTTCTCTTCATCTATATGGTGAATGTTAAAATAAAATTCTAGTTGTTGAAAAAAAAGATTTAGTTTTAATGCATCAATCTCACCTTGGTATGGATTTATGTCCACTTTTTCTTCCATCTTGAATAGGGACTCGAAAGGGTTAACGACACCCAAACTCATCTTCTCTTTCTTGGATTATTTCTGTGACTCCTTTCCTGAGTCTTCATGTTCTCTTGATTTCCCCTCTAATCTAATATCTAATTTAGAGCCTTCATCATATCTTAATGGTTCGAGCTTGCTTGTTAGAGCCACCATGAGGAGGTTCATATTGCAATTGGTGGTGGAAAATTTCATTTCAAACCTCTCAAATCCCTCTTCCGCTAGATATTGAGGATTTTTAAGAACGAACTTGTTCGTTGTGGCTAGGGTTTATGTGACTTCTCTTTGATTTGATTCCTAGATACTGACACCTCCCAAAATTACCCAAAATAAAAACTTCTTTGTTACCAATCTGATTTGTAAACTATCGTGGATACTCCACTGGAATAGTTCGTCACAACATCTCTGATAAATGAAATTAAAATCTACCTATGAAGGTTAAATTCCTTTAGATTTCCAGAATATTTAGTTACTGATTTTTTTCTTATGCATGAAATAGATAAATGCATAAAATAGAGAATAGTAAAATACAATCTCACAACATCCACAAAATGGTACAAATATTTTCTATGGAAAAACCTTACGGGAGAAAACACATCTAGAAGGTGAGGTTTCTCTGCTCTCTTTTATCTGGTATGAAAATAATGCAAGTACAAAGGAGAAGGCACTCTTTATGGATTTACCTGAGACTTGTGTCATATTAAGATGATACAGAATATTAACCCCCTTTGTTATGATCTCTGATTTCCCAGACCTATTTTGTCTACTCAGCTATGGAACAAAATACAATAGCATAGAATGGAACCCCTTCTCCTTCTAGTGGCCTAGTATTTAACATATCCTGGTAGCCATCTAGGGGAAGGTTTTTTACTTCCTCAAACCTCAATTTTGATAGGGTTTTGAAAATTCTAGAATATTCTTGAAATTACATATGTGGATAGATCCATATGCATGAGTAACGGGGGTTGATGTGGCATCATGTTGAACCACGATGGTCAACATAGTAGGTTAAATTTCAAGAGGCAAACATTTTGCATATGAGCTCCAATTGGCATCATGTTTGCAGTGTTGTAAATGTATTGATTTTTATAATAGCCTCATAGGGTCCTAGTTTTGCTCGGAAAGTTTTAAACCCAAAAAATGTCATTTGATGACTCAAAATGGCTCTGGAAGGATCTGGAACCCAATTTTCCAAACTAGAACCTACCACTAAAATGATCCTACAAGTTGATTCCTCCAATATTTTCCACTCTAAAAGCATCGAGATAGATGACAAACAATATAATGATCCAATCCAGATCATTACTACTCCCACAATATCTAATATCTAATTTTTATAGAGTTGTTTCCATAAGATGATAGATCTCATAAATAAGGTTTACAAGGATACAACACAAAGACGATATTGTACATTTGTTTCTTAAAAACAAATTTGATTGTCGTATAATATCAACATGATGGGTTGTTCATACTCAAGACCTATGATCATTTGTCACTTCTGAAATATAATCGCAAGCCAAAGGAATTATGAATAGAAACTATAAATTATAAGTTGGCAGTCATATGATATAGTGCAAGTAATCATATATAAGATACTATATGTTGGTAGTCATGTGGGAGATAGTACAAATACTTTTATAATATAGTATAATGTGTAGTCATTGTGTGTGGAGCACAACATTGTTTATAATTCAAAATTTTACATAATGAACAACTATCTATCTAGGAAAAAGTTTCAAGTAACAAGAGTAATTTATGTTCTTAAGGATTCAAGGTTTATTAACATTTTTTCTAGATCCTGTTGTGGTTCTCTATCTCCATAGCCATGTTTATTTTCTCGCTAGGGGTGATTTAATTTATGTATTTTATTGACTCTATGGAGAATACTATCTCACCTTTTTTAATCAAGTCATCATCCAAGGTTATATAAGGCAATGGATTAGATATTGGTTGTAGGGTTTAGTTCAACAAGATAGGTCATCATGGCATCTTATATGAACCAGTGGAATTGTAATGAATGAATTAAAATGAAATATTGAAATGAATGTTTGGACTCATACAAATATGATTTTGATATCTACTTAGGCACCCCTTCAACTAGCCATTTTTTAATCCTATGACGAGTAGACATCCTGAAGATTTCAAGTCTCCTTGGATTTCCTTTCCTAATATATTGCATGAACTTACCACATGATTAAAAAAACGAAAAGATATACCACTCATCTACTAAAATGCAATTTATGAAGGAAATATCTATTAACAATTCAAGACTTTGGAATACTAGTAGGAAATAATAGCATAGCATAAAACAAAATTGCTAAACAACCAACAAAACCCTTTTAATAAAATTATAAATAAGTAAGAGAGACCAGGAAAAAAATGGAAATAAGAAAAAACAACAAAATGTACATATTATTGATAATAAACTTGTTTAAATGTACATATCCCAAATTACATGGTGTTTAAATGTGCATATCACAAAGTACAAGTTATGTGGGATTTCATGGATAATAGAGGAATTCAATAACCCTCTCAAGCCTTACTAATTCCATGTGCTAGTTCAAAACTCAATCTTCCTCTTACTTTTTACTAATGTAGATCAATCCTTGCTACATGTAGGATAAAAGTACATATATGAATACATCAATTCAAAGAACAATATTTATGAGTTATTTACCCATTTTATATATTAGCAAATTTAAAAAACCTTTTACAGATCAATAATTTATAACAAACACTCATTGCACCCATGCAAGATATAGGTGCATGTGGTGTCCTCCTCCTCAAAGAAATCCTTTATACAATTTTACTCTAAAAAAAATATAGACAAAATCATTTAATTCAACCAATTAAGAATTTGCCTATAAATGGTATTCAATATTTGGTCATTAATGAATTCATCTATTATTCTTTTCACCACGAAAATTGATTGTGGGCTAGGAGATTGGGGTCCTTGACTAGGAGGCAGAGTTGTTGGTTGAACATTGTGCTAAGAGGCAACTATATTGGATGTGACTATGACTAGAATTACAACAAGGAAAGGGGAAACAACAATGCCATGTGTACATGCACTAGACGAGCCAAGTAATCCATCCAATAACTACAATCACCAAATATTTAAATAGATAGATGCATTATTTAATGATCTAACATGAATAAAATTTACACATCCAGAAATAGTTATACCAACATGAGTTGTCTCCATCAAATAGATAGAAACAACCACTGTATTTACCATCCATGTGAAAAATGACACAAAGGTCTCTCTAGCAGAGCACTGGAAGAACACATTACTAAACATTAAAAAATGGTTGTGCAATGAATCAAGATAATCAAAAATTATGATTTCATTATAAATTTATGAGGATTCCATAATTCCATGGTTGTGACCACCCTTGCTCCTATTCTACTTCATGGGAGTGGGTTTTTTAGGGGTGGCCTTAGGAAAATCAATGTGTTTCTTATTTGGAGAAGGAGAAAACAACTACAAGTCACACACACACACACACATAGACACACGCGCACGTACACACACACACACACACGAAGGAAAAAACAGTATGAACAAAAAAAAACTAGTATGAACAAAATTACTTTTAACCATTCTAAATCCAATATACATTAAATATATCATTGTACTTACCTAGATTAGAAATCCACCAAGGGAAATATCTTCTGAAAAACCATTGAAAATATGTCCATAGGGTGTGCATGGATGTGAAAAAAATGGATCCATGATGAGGTGGTGGACCACCCCCACTACTATATGTGTTGGAAATTGTGTTTCCATTGATGTCAAAGGATGTCATTGATATCACAGGTAGGGGAGACTATGTCTCTATGAGTTGATAAGCTTCTACATATTTAATTTTCATCGATGASACTACTGATGTGTTATGTTGATAAGTGACTTCATGAGAAAATAAAGGCAGGTAGACTATGAACAATAAAAAAATGACCCTGCAAATGATAGGTCCAAGGATTGAACCAGAACCAGTAACACAAATCCATGTACGGACAGAGGAAGCATCCAGACTACTACAACTAAAGAGGAGATAAATAAGTGTCATGCACAGCTCTCTGTGAATGAATACAAGAGGAATGACAAATCCATAATAGCAATATGATTGTGCACAAATAGTCTGGATTAAATAAAAATGAATCAGAAGCATATAGAATGAGAACTGGACCAGACAAGGCCTAGAAAGTGAAGAGTTTTGTGGTAGAGTAATCACATCTTGTTGAAGCTTGAGGACACAGAGGAATAATGTTTTTTCATATAATGGATATGTGGATAAGACTTAGAGGTGAGCACATGAGAGATCACAGTTGGAAGTTGAATAAGATACAAACATGAGTGATAATAAGTCTTGTAAAGAATTCTAAGTAAAAATATGAAGGAATAGTAGAATATTTCTATAAAATGATGTATCCCATGTTCGTCGGTAAAATCGAGTTCAAATGGCTTATAATGAAAATGTGAAAGAATATAGTTTGAATGTGAATGAAGAGTCATGGAATAGTGTGAAATGTGTTAACTTTTGGAATAGAGAATTGTGTACCCGGAATAGGATAAATCTTGACCATTCATCTCCAAAGATCAATAGTTCATATCAAAGACTAGGGTCTGATACTTGGTGGACCAACTCCACAACATTAGTGACATGACAAAAATCTCATCAGTGGAACATGCCCATTCAGATGAATACCACATAATATGAATTCCATTTCAGTGATGCCACATGCAGTTCCATGTGTTAGGACGTGAATCAATGCCACATCATCCATTGTACATGAAGAAGACGCCCACATGAAATCCACCTCATTTGCAACATCAGCACAAGAGATCTCGAAAAATGACTAAGTACCAAGACATCGCAGAGATAGTGAGCACGATGGAGAATCGAGAGTATGTGAAGAGATGAGCATGAACGCACAAAACCATGGTGAGAGTTCGAAAATAAATTAAGTGTTAGAAACTCGAGGTAGGATTTCAAAAAATATACTAAGTGTCAAGAATCGGTCGAACGGAGGAGGTCACAAATATAGAGTTGGGAAAATGTCGTAGACCCACAGACTCATGTTAATATTTCAAACAAATGAATTATTACCAAGAATCGGTTGGAAAAATATGTCTCAAGAAATGGCTAAGTATCAAGAGTAGATCAATCATATGGATGAGGTAATGAAGAAGAGAAGAACGGAGATATCGCAGACCCACGATGAGAGTTCGAAAATCGACTAAGTATAAAATACTCGTAGTAGGAGTTCGAAAATTGACTAAGTATAAGAGGCTAACAGTATGAGTTCGAAAGTCAACTAAGTATCAAGAATCAATTGGACATGCAAGGTCACATATATAGAGTCAGAGAAATTTTCTAGACCCGCGACCCGTCATGGTGAAATATTGAGAATTGGATAAGTATCAAGAATGACTAAGTATGAAGAGATTTTGAAGAAATGACTAAGTACCAAGAACAATCGGTTGGACGGACAAGGTCACAAAGATAGACAAGTGAATTGGGAAAGGACTTAGACCCATGGTAAGATGTCAAAAACTGTCTAAGTATGAAGAACAGATCAGACGACCCAGAGGGTGAGAAATCAGATGGTCGAGGAGGTTCCCACTTGTCACAGATCAAATTGTCCAGAGGGTGAGAGATCTGAAGACCTAGGAGGTCACAACTTGTCATAGATCAGACGGCCTAGAGGGTGAGATATCTGATGACTCATGATGTCTTATAGACCCATGATGAAATAATTAGAAAAATCCCTGAGTATGGGTGTTAACTAAGTGCATTGAAATGTGAAGTTGCATTCATGAGGCCGCAGAAGTATGAAAATATATGCCTTAGACCCATAGAGAAAATATTGGAAATGTGTCTAAGTATAGGTTCAAAATGAGTGTGATTGAATGCAAAGGTGTAATTTCAGTGTCACGAAAGTTTGAAATGAAGAAGATATATGCCTTAGACCCACGGTGAATCCATCAAGACAAATTGATAGTCGATATCAATCTAAGATATGATTGAATGGTGGTTGTAAGTTGAATACCCAGTGGTCCCGATATGATAAAGAAGAATAGATTGATGGTTGAGATCTAATCAAAGGAAGATCAGATGGTTGTTGTGAGTCATGGTTGCATGGTGTGTTCTTGAGGATAGTTAAGTAGANGAATGGTGGTTGTAAGTTGAATACCCAGTGGTCCCGATATGATAAAGAAGAATAGATTGATGGTTGAGATCTAATCAAAGGAAGATCAGATGGTTGTTGTGAGTCATGGTTGCATGGTGTGTTCTTGAGGATAGTTAAGTAGATCGATGGTTATGATTCAACGGAGGTATAGATCGGATGGCCACTGTGTAGTGTGGTTACATGTGGTTGTGACATGCTAAAATAAGATCGAAAGTCAAGATCAAATAAAGGATAGATTGGATGGTTGTTGAGTGTTGAAGGAATATTGAGTGTTTTGGTGGACAATGAAATAAATCAATTGTGGAGATTGTATCTTAATGAGATCCAATGGTTGTTAAGTGTTGAAGTCTACAATGTGGTCTAAGACAATATCATACACAAAACCAAAGTGGGATCTATGTTGGTTTCTAAGGAATTTCGCAGTTGTGTTTTGACGAGATATGGAGCCAACTCCATGGACATACTTTTGTATGTGGACAAATTCATGGAAGTATGGAATGTATAAATAATAATAATCGAAACCACTTTAAGTGTGGAAAATTGAGAAAGAATGGGAGAGTGTAGATTTTTGAAATTACAGAACCAAGTATGAAATATGTAAGTGTTGTGGAAGTCATTTGTGGAGGAGGAAGAGGAGATCTGAGGTTATCAGGAGAGATAAAATGAAAGAAAAAGAAATGTATTTTTCTAAGCGTGGATGAGAGGTTCAAGGACAAAGGAACTTGTGAAACTATGTAGATTGTGAACAATGACAACAAAGACAGAACAACAGACCTCTGTAGCAGAAGGCTTGAAGGAAATAGATAATATTGTATTGTTGATAGCTTGAGGAATTGATGATTCCAATAAAGTTGGTATCTATAGGAATATTTGAGTTGGTGCTCAGCTAAGGGGATTAGTTTCCTTGCAGGTTGGTTCCTGTAAACTTTTTTTTTCGATTTGGTGCTCAACTAAGGGGATTGGTGTCTCATGTAAGTGTGTTCCTACAAATATAGTAGTTGTATGTTGGTTTCTACATGGAGAAATGAGTCAGTGCTCAGTTAAGAGGATTGGTGTCTCCTGCAGGTTGGTGTGTGCAAACATTAATTCTGAGTTGGTGCTCAGGAGAGGAGATTGGTTTCTTCTGCAGGTTGGTTCCTGCAAGCATATTGTAATAGTAGGTTGATTCCTACATGATTTTATGAAAGAATTATTTTTTGTTTTTATCCCATTTGGGTTTCCACGTTAAATCTCTATGTACTATGGATTGTATGGTTGTGTATAAATATTTTTCAATAAATGATCTAGATGGTAAATTAATGCATTGATAAATATTGTAAGAAAATATTGTGAAAATAAAAAGAAATATTATATTGATTCACCCCCCTCTCAGTATAAATAAGTGTGCTAACAATTGGTATTGGAGAAAGGTTCTTTCAGGATTAGTCTAACCACTGGACGTTGATTCCTAGTAGCACACGTGGATTGGATTCCAACTCATTCAGTTGATGGAACAAACTATACAATATGGAGTATAAGAATGAATACATGTTTGCAGGAACTAGGATATGAGGTGTGGAAATCAATTGTCACCAATTACAGACCCTCAAAAACTCCACAAACAAACGTAGTTGCAAAGGAGGAATGTGAAAACAATATAATGGACATGAATTTCATATTAAGTGGTTTAGTGTATTCTAAAAAATCCACAATGGGATAGTGTACATCAACCAAAGAGCGTTAGGACAAGCTACAAGATATTTACGTACAACAAGGAGCCTTGGACATGTTTAAATACACAAGTATAGAAGAAAACGAAGCAAGTGACAACTTAGATAGTGAATCAGGTGTTTAATAATCCAACATTCCCAAGAATCCCAAGAGAGGATCAGGAAAATATAAAGGTGAGTCTTTTTGCTTTAATTATGAAGAATTAGGACACATTGCAACTAAATGTCCTTATTTAAATATTGGAAAGAGAAATGAAAATGATGATTCCATATTTAGAAATGATAATAATGAGAAGAAAGAAAAGACCCACGGATAGAGGTAGAATCTATATACAGATGAGGACAACAAATATTCTTATGACACTGATAGTGAACAGAAGAGGATCTAGAAGCAAAACTAATTTGTGCCTTAGAAGAAATCAATATGAATATGACATAGTTGAAAATAAAGGAGAACCTATTTGTGATCAAGATGAAATCACAAATATCAGAAGAGAGAATATGTTATTGAAGGAGTGGTTGTCACAAATCCTTGAAGAAAAAGAAAAATTAATCAAAGTTCTAATTGAAGAGGTAGAAGTAACACATGAACTGATATAAATATAGCTAAAAGAAAAGGATCAATGTCGTGAGAAACTTGAAGCAAAAAATACCTCTCTGATAAAATAATTAGAATAGGCAAAAAGGATAGAAGTAGTGATAATTCAGCTGAAAGAAAAGGAAGAAAATTGTGCGAAGCTGAAGGTTGAAATTGATTCCTTAAGAAGGGAACTAGAGAAAACAATTGATCATCTAAATAGAATCTTGAATTTTGAAAAGAGTACAGAAATATTAGATAACATTATCAGTCATAAAATATCACCATTCATCAAAACAGGCCTTGGCTATGACAACAATCAAAAGACTCTTGAAGAAGATGCAATCCCTAAGTCACCATAAAACAAAATTTAAGAGAAGCCTGAAAGCTATGCAAATATTCTTAAAAGCTTCAAACACAATGAAGACGACAAAAATAAAGGAAATGATGACCAGTGAGAAACTGATAAGGATGAATTTAGAAGAATTGTTAGATCAAGAAGACCCCTCACAAACAAGTATCAAAATAATTTTCTCAATTATTGCTTTTCTTGCAAAAATTTTTCTCATAAGGAAATAAATTTCAGATCCTATGGAACAAATAATTATATGAGAAATATATGACCTCAAAATTATGAGGATGATCGTATGAAAAACAAGGATAAAAGTTTTCATAGGCCTATCGATAGAAATTTCAATCCTTTTTCTCCCATACATTACAAAGTTGAATTTGTTAGCACGAAGAGTCATCCTTAGACTGCTAAAAGGGTAATCCCAATATCCATTTGAATATTGGAAAATTGAATGATTAAGTCAGGTTTTTGCTTGACGGGTCAACAAGGATAAATGAGAGAATAGAGGGCAACAAATATAACTGTATATCAATGATCTTTCACCATTGGGAAATGGATTCCTTTACAAACATTAGAAACCAGATGAAATCAAGCCAAATACCAGACAAAATATCTGTTGTTAGGGAAGGTAGAAGAATTAGGAAGCATACATGAATAATAATAAGACCTATGCTAGGTCATTTATACATTCATGAGATTCAATATCCATTCAACATAAATATTTCATGAGAATGAATAGAAAAACATAAACGAGACAAATGAATCAAAGGAAGATGCAATGAATCCTTCATTACTTCAAGATTATCTAATTCATGTGCAAGAGTTGATCCTCGACAGTTGCAACTCATTCAAGTAGAAAGAAAAAGTTGATGAGATAAGAAACAAAACATACAAAGACTGATAATTTAACTTTCAATAATATATGATTAAAATGTTGCAAAACAAATTTTCCCTCATTCTTACATTACATCTCTTACGGATAAAATCCCTGCTTAAAATCCCCTCTCGGGTCTAGGTCATTGCTTGGTCTTTTGTTAATGCTCCAGTAAACTAACTTTTGTATCAAAACTTCCATCCAATTGATGAACATGAAATCTTATACATACTCCTTTCAAATACAAAAGTATTTTAATGGTTGCTTCCAACAAGGTATTGAAAAACACAACTATTAGTTGCATAAGACAAAGCACATAAAGGATCAGTCTCACCAATCATGAAATCTATGGCTCTCATAAAACCAACTGACAGAGATTTCCCACATCTGTGCAACTTTTGATTCTCCTTGAGCATATTCTCGACATCAATACTGGTGATAGAAATTGTCGAAAAAATGAATAAAATCATGGTGCAAACCTTCATAATATGAAAATTATTCAAGTTAAGAAACCACTCTCCTTTATCATCGCTCCTCATCTTTCTGAGTGTGAATTTTTTACTATTAAAATATACTCAACTGCAGAAATATGTTGATTCTCAATATTTTCAAGGAGAACTTCATTCATTTAAAAGCAACGTAAACTCAACCCATTAACATCGACTTTGATGACTCTAAATAGAGGGTTAGTGAAAACAAATGAAATAAGAAACGACATAGGTGAGGATGAAGGATCAAAAGAGTGTTGCAATAGGTGTTGGTTTGCAAGAGAGAATGACATGCCTAGGTACGTCTGGAAAGGTATGGGTTGCTGCTATAAATGTGAAAGTCCATCTGGAGGACTATAACATCTCATCCAATACATTGACATTCCCAATATCGAGGTGCATATCCATTGATAATTCGTCTCAACACTTGGTGATCACACGGGGCGCTACCTTAATGTTGTTGTGATACTTGGATTGGAATTCGAACCGTCTCTTGGCACTCGAACTTGTATTCACATTGAAATTATCCACACCAATGGTGCTCATTAGGGCCATATAAATGATGAGGTGCTTCCCTTATTATCAAAAGAAAACCTCCATGGGATTTATTCTCTATGGAACACAATATCAATTTACCAGATTTCATATTGTCTCCTCTTTCACACATATAGACATATTTAACAACTACTGGAACAACTCAGGAGTGCTTCTAAAACTGGGTATGATCTGTACATGACTGTCAATGACCCTTTCCTTTTAGTGCACTGGTATGATTTGTACATGACTGTCGATGACCCTTTCCTTTCCTCGAGTCACATAACCAGTGGACCAAAGTTTGTAAGAGGTATGATCAGGGAAATGGATGCATACAGTAATGGGGATGTTTCTTTTAATGCTAATCAGGCCAAGGAAGAAAATCAACATCTTGAAGATATATCTGAAAATAACTTGTTAAGAGAGGTAGAAGAAACATATAGTTCTGAAGATAAGGAGACTCTCTTGAAAATAATGGGACATGTAGCAGAAGACCATGAAGTTGACATAAAATTTTCTATGAAATAAAATGAACTAATATTGAATGATGGGAGAAGAATGTTGATAAGAAAAAGAAGGCAGTGATAGCATCCAGTTCAAGCAATCACAAGAGAAAATATCAAAGAGAGCCTTCAAGCATCCAAGTAAAGAGGCCAACAAAATTGAAGCAATCCATGAAGGTATGATAAAGTAACTCTTATAATTTATTCCATTTGTAATATTTCATAGGATGAAATAGAGCAGAGAAGAAGGCTCCCAAGACACAAGCTTGTGCAGAGGAAATGATGAAGCATGAAGTTGAAGCACTCAAAAAGGGAGAGATCAGAACAAAGTCTTCTACAAGTTTCACAACATCACTATTGAAAACTGATTATAAGAAGTACATTCTCCAAGCTATGGACTCAATATCTACAAGGATGATAGAAACAAATTGCTAGAAAGAAGTTGAAATACTTATCATTCACAAGTATGATGCCATTGTGACATATAAGACAATGTTTGAGCAAGGAAGAAATCACAAATTGAAATTGATAGTCCTCTACTAAGATGTGAATGATGGATAACAAAAAATTAGAGTTGATGATAGATAGAATGAATGAAAAACATATTTGACTATCCATAGAAAGATTTCATTGTTCTATATGATATGCAGGAATTGTAGACAACAAAACAGGATGAATGGAAAACTCATTGTTTGACAGCTCTAAAAATTAAGTAGTTTTTGGAGGAGTTAAAGCAGCAATATGAGAATGACTTGTTCAACATACTGGTACAAGTAATAAAAAACATTCAATATTCTGGTACACAAGATTTTTGGAGGATCTTGTAGAAGATAACTTTCAGAGGATATATTGTAGACTGATGGGGTTTATGTACAAAATTATGACAACCTTTGAAGCAATATTATCATGACAACATGTCAACAAGCTTCACATTGTAGGTTTAGAGAGCATGTGTACTCATACACATAAGAGAATTATAAAACACTAAGAGAAATAGACTTAGAAAATCTAAAGAAGAGGAATCTCCATGTTCCCAAAGAAAGTAAAGAAGATGAAACCCTTGACGAATTTTCTATGAGTTTTGGGAAAGATAAGATCCTGAAGGATTACTAGAGTCTCTTGCAAAAATAGATTAGCATGATGAAAATCATAAGTTGGAAGAGCCTTCAGAAGCTATGCAGGAATACAATAGCTTGAAGAATCAAAGCACATGGAGATGTTATAAGTTGCATATGGAGAACAAATATAGAATGGAAGGCTCCAAAATTATAAATAATTGATCACAACAAGTAGAGATATGACTCTTTTGGTTATGCATTCCAATTAATTGGAAGAAAAGGATAGTTGAATAAATAAAGATATAATGTTGACACTTGAATATGTTGGCATAAGTCTTTGTGAGTTCACCATAGGAGTTGATTGTATGAAGAGACTCATTATGTCAAAGGATATGATGAAAGATTCATGGAAAATCATAGGCTCAGGGAGAGCTACAAAAAAATAAGAAGGTTTTTGGTTGCAGAGAATAAAATGAAAAGTAAAGTGTAAGGGGGAGTTGTAGAAAGAGAGAAGGGTG
>SNQJ01S0060960.1:0-38629 GCA_010110895.2 Picea sitchensis
TTTTCGCTTGGGGCTGCGGGATCTCTTCCTAGATCTGTGTTGATTCGACTGGAATGTACTTTGGTGATGATATTTCGTCGATATTGATGAAATCTCTCATGACAATCAGACCTAGTCTGAACCCTAGTAGGTCTGATTGTCTGGCTTGGTTCTGCGAGCTTTGGTGGTGCCATACTGGTGTCGGGCAGACGTTTGCTCAGTTCAAATATCTCGGATAAGCTTTGTGATCTCGCTCTGTGCGTTCGAGCCGCTCTTTATGTTTCTCTGTTCTTCTTGTGCGAATAGACTAACTGTTTATTTGTTCATGTGTTATATGGGTGTGCCATGAAGCTTGTTGAGAATGTCTCCTACCTTGTGCAATTAATGTACCATAAGTGTGGGTTCAATGCATCCACGGCGGTTTCGTACCTTCCCTTATAGCTACTTTTTCGACAACATCCCATCTGTCCTTTCCTTGCTTTAATTCTGCCGCATGCTATCTTGTTAGTGTGCTTTTACTAACTTTCCTTTTCCCGCTTATTTCCCTTTCCGATATGGCCTTTGTCTTTTCCTTCACTGGTTTCATGTTGCGCATGTGACTTGTCTGTCATGGTGTGCGCTGGTTTTTTTTTTTTTTTNTGTGCGGTGGGTAGTCGACTATCCTTGTATAGCTTCAGCTGGCTCCCGTTGATCATTCCTCTCAGGTCTGCACCTACTAGATCTTTCAACTCTAACACTCCTCTATCTGTGACAACTTTGACCTCGTATGGTCCTAGCCAATGCATCCTCAGCTTCCATGGGTGTTGCAGCGCTTTACTATCGTAGAGAAATACTAGATCTCCTTCCTTGAACATCTTTCTCTTCATGTGGCGGTCGTGCCACACTTTTTCTCTCACTTTCTGTACTTGTTGGTGGAATCCTACCAAGATTCGGTCTTCCTCCATTGACATTAATTGGTCCAGTCATTCCTGGACTGCACCTCGTTCTGTCATTTGTGTGATCGCTGCTACACGTAGACTAGGTATTAGAAATTTTAACGGCACTACTGCTTCTTGACCATAGACTAGTTTGAATGGTGTGTGACATGTCAACTTTTTTCATGTGGTTCTATACGCCCATAGTACTACTGGTACCTTGAGATCCCAATCGTCCCTGTTGACGTTGCATATCTTTGTCAGGGCGTTCTCTAGAATTTTTTTGAAGGCTTCTACTGTGCCATTATCCTGTGGGTGATACAGTGTGATTTTTTGGTGATGAACTTCGAACCCTTCGAGCATCACTCGAATGGTGTTCTTGATGAAGTACGCTCCTTGATCGCTCATCAAAATTCTTGGGCACCCAAATCTAGTAATTACCTGTTTGAAAAGAAAGTGGGCAGTTGTTTCGGCGCTGCAATCTTTTACTGGTGCGGCTTCCCCCCATCTTGTTAAATATTCGATTGCAATGATAATATATCTTGCCCCTGTTCTCTTGGCGGGTGGGTTAATGGGTCCCACAAAGTCTATTTCTCGTTTGTCGAATGCTTGAAGTGTCACTTGTGGTCGTAGTGGCATCTTGTCCCTTCTGTTGGGTTTGTCGACCCGTTGACAGACATCACATTGCCGACAATATTATTTCGAGTCTCTATGTATCGTTGGCCACCATAATCCTATGCGTAGTACCTTCTGCGTCGTAGCTTTTCCTGCGTAGTGCCCTCCTGTTATTCCTTCATGGGCTTCCACTAAAATTCTTGATCGTTCGTGGTCTAGTACGTATCCTCGTAAGATGCTATATGCACCCATTTTGTATAGATGCCCTGCGATCAGTTGATAGTCGGCTACGCAGACTACTAGGTTCTTCTTCTGCGCAGTGGTATATCCTTATGGCACAGTACTTGTGCTCAAGTACTGGATGACCTCTGCGAAGTAATCATCAGTAATCTGTACTAAGAAGAGTTGTGCATCTGGAAAGTTGTCTTCCAAATTCGTTGGTTCCTCTCCATTTGTGATCCTCGATAGGTGGTCAAGTCCTGCATTCAGTTTCCCTGGTTTGAATATTACCTCGAAGTCAAATTCTTGAAACAACAGTAACCATCGACAGATTCTCCCCCCCAACACTGGCTTGTTAATTAGGTATTTCAGGGCTGAGTGATCTGTGAACATCTTAAAGTATTTTCCCAATAGGTAATGTTTGTATTTATGTAGTGTGTAAACCATAGCTAAGCCTTCTCTTTTTGTCGTGTTATAATTATGTTCCGAGTCTGATAATTTCCTGCTTGCAAACGCTATCGGGTGATCCAAGTCTCCTGCTCCTAGTTCCTCTAAGATAGCTCCAAGTGTTATTGTTAATGCATCTACATGTACGTGGAATGTCTTTTCCCAGTTTGGAAATATCAATATTGGTGCGGTGACCATATTTTCCTTCAGGGTATCCATACCGTGTTGGCACTTGTCGTTCCATTGATACTTGGTATCCTTCCTTAATAGTTTTTCCATAGGCGTTGTAATCTGCGCGTAGCCTTTGATGAATTTCCTATAATATCCCGTATGTCTTAACATTGCTCTTAGTTGGCGAACTGTTTTTGGTGCTGGTAGGTTAACAATGACTGTGATTTTGGCCGAATCCACTAGTAAACCCTGTTTGCATACTATGTGTCCCAATAGTATCCCAAATGGTGTTCCAAATATGCATTTCTTGATATTCAGTGATATCTGGCACTGTCTGCATCATTCTAACATGAGGCGTAAAACTTCCACATGGTTTTTTAATAGGCTATAAACTGTCCTATCATCCAAGTATACTTCGAGAAATTGGTGGATGAATTCCTTAAATGCTGCGATGACCACTCTAGATAATATCGCAGGTGCATTCTTCAATCCGAATGACATGACTATGTACTGATATGATCCCCATTCTGTCGCAAATGTGGTCTTGTGTCTATCCTCTTGTTCTATATTAATCTGATGGTATCCCGAGAATCCATCGGTGAATGAATAGGCTTCGTGTCCTCCTACGTTCTCGAGTACTTCGTCCATGAATGGTGTGGGGAATGGTTCATGTAAGCATGCATCGTTCAACTTCCTCAAGTTGATGCATATCCTGATCCCTCTTCCTTGTTTCTTGTCCTGTACTACCATCGGGCTTATCTATTCTGATTCTTCAACTAGTTTGATGATGCCGACCTCGAGCATCTTGTTGATCTCGTCTTTAACTCTCTGTTTGTAGATAGGCTTCAGTCTATATGGTCGTTGTTTAATGGGTCTTGCCTCGGGTCTAAGTGGTATCTTCATTTCTCCCAATTCTCTGGCTATTCCTTTCATCTCTGTAAAAGTCGTGGGAAAAAGGTCGTTGTATTCATGCAACAATTTTGTGATGCTTTCTAGTGTCTGTTCGTCCCAATAATCTCCAATGCTGGCCATTTTGGGCTACTCGACGGTCCCTATGTCAACCTTCTTGATATTGATTGGCGTAGAGATGAACTCTAATTCTAAGGGTGGTCCTTCCACATTTCTCTCGCCTTCGACTTCTTCGATCTGAATATCGCGCGAATCATCTTCATCCGGTGCTTCTTCTTGTACATGGTAGCATGACAACAGTTCCTTGACTGTCTGCTTATTCTACTGCTATACCTCTGCGATAACTTCCACTTCTGGTTCTATAATGAATATGAAATCTCTGATCCGTTTCAGGGCCATGTCTATGTTGTGTTTCTTATGCTCGAATGAGAAAGTGACTGTAAAGTTATGTTGGAGTGGCGCCCATATCTTGGTTTCTTTTCGCAATTCTTGGTCAATATACCAATTCGCTGGTATGCCTTCTAAAGTACGAATGAAGTGGTGAGGCCATTCTTCTGGTGGCGTCATTTTCCATAGTGTTTTACATGCCTCCAAGTGTTCTGTTGATATTCCTAGTCCATCATATTTTTTTCGGTTGTTCCATATATGTTCTGCGTCGAACCTTATGCGCAATAATCGTTTACATTGGTACCAATCTGTGATAGTCTCTTTGTGCGCACCCCACCATCTTGCAGGTGTAGCCTTTAGTGCTAAATCTAGTGCTAATAGTCTATGGTTCTCTAATACTTCGTCTTCGTATTGTGTCAAGAAATTTTCCAAATTATTTAGCCCGTGAAAACTGGGTCGTTCTCTTATTTATGTGTCAAGCCATCTTCCTACACGGTCTATTCTTGCACACCTTCTTGTGGATACTTCGTGTAGTCTTTGCTGCCAGTTTTCTAACCCAGTGTCTGAGTTCATTGTGCATGAAGTAATGCTCCACCAACTGAGTATCCCGTTTGAAGTTGGGTTTATATAGTCTGCATCACACGCAGTTTTTCTGTACAACTGGTTGATTTCGTCTAGATCCAGACAAGTGGGTTTGACGAACCTCTCTCCTTCTGAGGGGTCGAGTGGAGCTATAAACCTATAGTCTCCCGACTCAAATGTCATTTTTCTGGTCTTCAAGTTAATTATGGCCTGGTTGTCGAACGCCCAATCCAATCCAAGTAGTGTTGGGTAAGGTGTTGTAGCATCTACTATTTCGATGACTTCAAAGACTGCCTTAGTGCATGCCATCTAGATCTATGGTTACTCCTTTCAGTCTACCTATTGGTAGGACTCTATGTTGATTCGTTAGCTTTAATTGAACAGTTGAGTATCCCAGTGTAGGTTCTCCCATGCATTGCCATGTGGTTTTTGGTAGTACGTTCACCTCGAATCCTAGATCTAGTATAATATCTCCCATGTTAAAATCCCCAATGTTAGCATTGATTATAAATTCTCTACTTGTTCTTCTTCTTGTGTGTAGGTGGTTGTCAGTTTTCAGTTCTGGATTCTGTTCCATCTCCCTGCTACATTTCTCTAGGATGCTTTGCAATACTTTGATAGATGATGGATCACCTAACATTTTGATGCATGATTGCAAAAAGTCTTTGAGAGCACTTACTTGTTCCTTAGATTGTATTATGTTGGTATGGTCCACTGATGGAGGCATGTCATATTTTGGAGCTTCCTTGTTCTGTTGTGTAGTCAGCACTATGTCCTCCTTCTAGAATTCTTATCGGGCTTCTGTAAAGATCTCCTTTTCCTTTTGCGCGTCGAACTGCTTCTTGGGGTCAGGGTTCTTCTTTACCCATTGGTTCTGCGCTGGGTCTTGTTGAACTACGTCGTTTCCTGTTTTCGTTCCTTCTCGAGTGACTGTGTTGATGTTCCATCTGTCATCCCTTGCTTTAGTTGAAATCCACTGAACATTCTGGTTATTTTGGTTCCTTTTTTCATGGATCTTTATGAGTAGTGTCGGACATTCCTCTGTACTATGGTCCAAAGCGCGACAATACATACAGGTCGCTGGTGGTAGTGGGAATTCCCGTGCATAATGTCCTGGTTGTTGGCAATTGTGACATGTGACTGGTCCTTTCCCACGTCTGAAACCTCCTCTAGCTTGTCCTGCTCCTCTATAGGTTGTGCGATCACCTCATGGCACATTATATTGTGGTCCCTAATTATACTGCGCGGTATTGTACTGGGGTTGTGTTTCGTTGTACTGCGGCTACGCATTATTATAGGGTTGTTGCGCAGTATTATACTATTCCTACGCAATGTTGTATTGTGATGGGGCTTGAGTGAACTGTGTTGTTTCCTGCCCAGTCATCATTTCTGCCTGTACCCTGTAGGCGTCTGAGGTTCTTTCCCGCATCAGCTCCATAGTTCTGCAATATTTGTCGTCGTGGTCGACTGACTTGCAAAAAGTGCAATATGAGTTCGTTGGGATTGTTTGGTATTTTTTCATCATCATGCAACGGTAAGGGTCGTGACCCAGTTTCTTTCAGATTTCACACCATAATCCCCCCTGTGGTAGTAGGTTTGGCATCCATGTTTCCATATACTGTGAAAACATTGGACATTCATTTTTGTGGTGTCTTTCTGTCTTGCATGTGGTACACCAAACGGCTTCTCGTTTGTCCTTGTTATTATTCTGGTTCAGTTGAAATGTTAAGTTCTTCAGATCCTCTTTCAGTTCTTTGATAGCCCGTCCCTCTGCTGATACTGATTCTCTTCCAATTGCAAGGTTGTCTGCAAAGCATTTGCTTGTGTCTGAAACTTCTGTTGTCATAGTGGGTATTTTAAGTGTGGGAGTAGTGATTTGATAAACAAGTGTCGATGTTGCATCTCGGTCATGAGGTATTTTAACTTCCCTTTTAGTCGCTTGAACCTTTGATCAATCTCCCATACCGATTCTCCTGGTTTCTGTCTTATTTCAATCTTCTCATTCATATATTGATCCTCTGAGCTCAGCTTCTGGAACTCATTGATTAATAGTTTCTTAATGTCGTTCAATGTCCTTGTCGTCCCTGGAGCGCTGTTCGTGTCTAGACTCATGTACCAATCTAGTGCGCGGTCTCTCAGCGTGATCTCTAGTTGTGCGAGTTTGGTGTTGTCATGAGTGATCTTCTTTGTTTCCCAGATCTTGGCGCAAATGAATAGATGCTTCTCAGGGTCTTCTGCTCCTCTTCAAAACTTCGGTAATCTGATAGTAGGGTTGTGTCCTGCCATTCTGAGTACTGAACTATTGCCTCCTCTGCATGGTGTGGATACTTGGCTAAGATTACCTGAACTGGATCCTCCAGTTGTCGCTCCTTGTGTAGATGCACTTCTTTCTATCGAACTTCCTTCGAAATTTGGTTGCCTAAACAGTGGTGTTCTTTGTGGTGTATTGGTCGCACATGGGTTTATGGGTTCCACACTGACATTGACATGAAAGGGGTGGTTGTATTCTTCTCCTGTTCTTGGGCCTCTAGTTTTCCTCTCGTAGGTAGCGGGCAGGATTTCCTCAATCTGCTCCACAGCCCGGAGATCCTCTACCTCCTCCACATCACTTGTCAAGCCCTCCCTTTCGGCTACGACTCTCTTATTAGTGTTTATATTATATTGGTAGGGTGCTCTGCTATGCATCGTGCTTGATGATGCCAAGATCCACTTGAGTTGGTCGTCATCTATCGAGATCAGGTCCAAGGGTTCCTCTTCCTTCTTCTCTTTATCCTGCCCTCCTTCCATTCCTCCTTTCTTTGTCAGTTCTTCCCCCCTTCCCCCATGCGCACAAGGAAGTCTAACTATATGATTCCATTGCCATTACACCTTTTTTATAAAGTAGTATATTGATAGAAGTATACAGGGATCAAATATACCTTCCTCTGGGTCCTAGTAGAAATTCTTGCTCGGTTGTGCTGTATGACTTTGTTGTGTCTACCGCAAACTCTGTGATGAATCCTGCCACAATACTATGAATCCAAAAGTCTATTGTGTGGGTGAATTTATTGTTCACCTGTTGCAGCTACTGAATTTGTACTAGAGTCCAATCTAGCTATCGAATCCGGTTCATCAGGTGATTATCCGTTAGTCTTAAGATCCACTCCTGTAGTAGATGCGAAAAATCACAGAAAATGATTTCGTGTAAATCCGTAAACACGTATTTATCTAGGTATATGCGTGGTGTGATTCTAGGGTTTCTATTGTATTTGTGTGCAAATTCTAGCTCTTTAGTGCTCAACCAACCCTCGATTTCTTCTCTCGTGGGGTTCCAAGGTCTCCACATTCCCTTCTAACGACTCATTACATATTCGATGGTTCTTGTCCACTCTATCTCATCTACTCAGTCCTATCTTGTTCCTCTTAACCCGACAATAGAACCATTTGTTGGTTATCTTTTATCTGAGTTATTGACCCAGGGTTCATTTCATTTGGGATTCGAACAAAGCCTCTAACTATCGGCCCTCCTGGTAAACCAGAAGGCAATGCAGCGCCCGAAAGGTACTGCGCAATCTCACCCGCGATAGCTATAGATGGTTGACTATAAGACTCAGGTGTTTATAGTCTAGCATAGAGTAGGGGATAAAGGGTTTCTCAATTACGGCCATGTTCTGCGAACCGTTACTGTAATCTACTTGTTCCTAGGAATCACATGCATATAATTCAAAATATAAACAGATTCTAAAAATGAATTTGGTTATTCATCAATTATAATCATATATTGTCGAAAGCAGTTAAAGATATGAAGACATTCAACACATTACAACGATATTACCATGGTTCACCCCTCCTGGGCTACGTCCACAAAGATCTGGCTCTTGGCTCTTTTATTATGGTGGTTCTTGATTTCCTTGCGTCGCGCGCTTACAGTGGTCCGAAAAAGTGGGTAAGATCTATGTGAGGCAAACTAGATTGCACCAGGCTCTACAGCCTGCAGTCTAATCCTCAGATCTACCTTCCCTCCTATCTATTCTTGCTCAACAGCTTACAAAAATCGGTTCATACAACTCAAAATCCTTCCTGCATCGCCAACAACAATACTCAGAACAATCACACAATGTCAATCGTAATCCTCCTAACAACTAACCTAAAATCAAGAATGATAACAACAACAGCAATAACCACCCCCTATATGATACTTTTGTATCTATATTTATACATTTCGGGGTTTTTAGCCACTTACAGAATATTACCAAAACCCTAACCCTTCTTACGCTAGGTTTTTCTCCCATGCGCATGTTGTTCTTCCTCCAGTTGTCGCTTTCCTCTATGCACGCTTTCTTTCATTCGCTCGTGCTGATCTTTTGCCAGTTGTCACTTTAGTTTCATCCACACTTTCTTTCCCATGATTGTCCTTCTTTCCACTTTGGCCCGGTGCCAACAAGCCCCCAACACTGACATGTGACTCGTCCCGAGTCACCTAATTGTGTTGTGCCTCCTCGATTTCCCTAGCGATTGTCTGGAACTTCTCTTGCAATTCTGCTACTTTTATCAGTGCATGTGTGGTTTTTTCTTTGATAGTATCGACTATTTGCACTACTACTTCTTCGCTTATCAATTCTGCACATTCTAGCTGAATCCATGCAGATTATGTTCTGGCTTCTTTTGCCTGCTCCAATACTATTTCTATCCGTTCCTGCAATAGTTCTATTCGACTTGTCGCTCCTATTTCTGTGTTTGCACAGTGAGAATTTCTTCCTGTAAATTCTTTAGCTCTTGTGTCCCCTTGACCTGTTCTGGAATTGGGATGGTTTTCTGTTGCTACTTGAATTATTGGATCTTTGTATTGATCCTTTCCTCCTCCTTGTCCCATTGTTGGACCTGTGGATCCTCTTCCAACTTTGTCCAGAGTTGTGTTGCTTTATCCAGTAAGTCGACTGCTATGCTGACCTGTTTTTCCAGCTCTTGTAGTTGCATTGTTGCTTCCTGCTTCCTCTGCTCCTTTACTACTGGTGGAGTTGTTGGTATAATCTGTGCATGAAGAGTCTCGATCTCCTTCTGATATTGATCATTTTCCTGCACAATCTGATCGATCTTTTCTGTCGCTGGGAGTTCATTTCCTTGCGTAGTAGTTGGAAGTTTTTCGAAAATGTATTCCACTCTGTGTTCCAACTCAATTATGCATCCCTTCTCCTCCTACATTTCCGATTTTTCCTGGGCACAAACTGTTTCCAGTGTCTCCTGCTTCTTTGTTGCGCTTGTTGTAGTTCGACCAAGTTTTTATGTGCTAGAGACTATATCTCATGGTTGACGCTAACCTACAATTGGTATAAGGCCTTTGCTAACATCCATGTTAAGACCAATTGGATCTGATCCAAGTCCTTCAATGGTGTCTATCCCACAATCTCATTCATTCGTAGCATGCTCAGCTTTATGTAAACCATGGAATGTGGTTTCGGAAGAACTGATTCGCATTTTCCTACCTCCATTCTTTCTGTGGTCTGTGCGCTCGATGGTTCTATGCCTCTGCTGCTACTTGTAATCTGGGCTTCTCTGAATTTCTTCAAGAGTTTCCCCATTTCTGCCAACTCCTTCTACAGTGTATCCCTGTGGTGCGCTGCATGATCAAATTCCTCTGCGAGGAAATCTTGGACCATTATAGCAATCATCTCGCCATCGTCCTCTGTGATTGTGTATTTTGGTGGTGATCATTGTGCCTTTGATTTCTTGCACGCACTATTTTCCTGTACCGCTAGTCTCTTGGTTCCCCCTAGTTTCTGTGTAATGAGGTTCGTCGTGGTTTCCTGTGCTCCCTCAGCTGGGTTCTGTTGTTCATTGGTCGGCTAAGTGGTTTATGTTCTCCCCTTCTAGGTCCCTGGCTGCTCTGAGCCGCCCTCTGTCTAAGTCGACTTGATTTGGCCCGTTCTTGGTTTCTTGGGTACTTGGACTTGTGGAGGCTGTGTTTCTGCCTACGGAGCCCCTCCTTCTGTTGTTTGTCTCGATACTATTCTGGGTATAGTTGGGATTTTCCATTCATCCGGCCACTCGTGGATGATCATGTCAATGTCTCCCTTGGTGATGCAATAGCATATCTGTAGCCACTGTTTATGTGGGTCATGTTTTGGCTGTATCCACATGGCTTGTCACCTATCCCAGAAATTGGCGATGGCCCCGAATCACGCGACAGCCTCTGGTGTTATCCTCCATCCTCGGTTGATTGCTTCCTACATTTCTCATAGGTAAGCTTTGAATATAATCCCATTTTCCTTCTTATGCTTCTCCAGTGGCATGGATTTGAGGACGTGATATCTCGCTCCTCCTAGCAGTGGTGTGGTACAGAAGGTGACGTGGTCTGGTTCTTTCCATCCCATGAAAGTGATGAGAGTAATCAGCTATGAATAATGAAATTATGTACCTGCTTCCTGCGCGTCTTTTCAGTCTATTTGAAACAAGTTTGAAAAATATGGCACCCAACTCATGAAGGTGCCTTCCATGCACTGAGTTGTGGCTGTGATTACTCCTACCGATACTTCCTCTTTGTGGAATTTTCTTAGCTATTTGCAGTCTAAGATCTTTTCTCCCAGTTGTGTTGCAACATCGTTAATTCGCTTGATTATAATGCCTCTTGTTCCCCTGTCGGTGCCATATTTCTTCTTCATTTCTTCTGCCAATTCTTTTTCCTTGGACTTTTTGTCCAGTATCAGCGCGGGATCCATACCCCAGATGGGTAGTCCTGTAATTTGCGCAATAAGTTCAAGAGTTATGGGGACGGGTTTGTCCATCCATACATCCCCTCCATGTATAACTGTTAACAGTTGCTTGATGCATGTCGTCGCATATTGGCCTCTGCCAAAGTGTGGTATCTTCAGTAATCCTAATATTATGGTTATGTCCAGTCCGACTGCCCACTAGCTCAGATAAGCTCTGTGATCTCACTCTGTGCGTTCGGGTTGCTCTTTATGTTTCTATGTTCTTCTTGTGCGAATAGACTAATTGTTTATATTCTCGTGTGTTGTATGGGTGTGCCATGAAGATTGTTGAGGATGCCTCCTACCTTGTTTGATTAATGTACCATAAGTGTGGGTTCAATGCATCCGCAATAGTTTCGTACCTGCCCTTATGGCTACTTTGTCAGCGACATCCCATCCGTCCTTTCCTTGCTTTAATTATGTCGCATGTTGTCCTGTCAGTGTGCTTTTACTAAATTTCCTTTTCCCGCTTATTTCCCTTTCTGATATGGTCGTTTTCTTTTCCCTCACTGGTTTCGTGTTGCTTATGTGACTTGTCTGTCATGTTGTGCGTTGGTTTTTTTTGTTTTTTTTACTGCGCGGTGGGTAGTCGACTATACTTTAGTCGGCTCTCGTTGATCATTCCTCTCAGTTCTGCACCTGCTAGATATTTCAACTGTACAACTCCTCCGTCCGTGACAGCTTTTACCTCGTATGGTCCTAGCCAATGCATCCTCAGCTTCCCTGGGTGTTGCAGTGCTTTATTGTCATAGAGCAATACTAGATCTCCTTCTTTGAACATCTTTCTCTTGATGTGGCGGTCATGCCACCCTTTGTCTCTCGCTTTGTGTACTTGTTGGTGGAATCCTGCCAAGATTCGGTCTTCCTCCATTGACAGTAATTGGTCCAATCATTCCTGGATTGTGCCTCGTTATGTTATTTGTGTGATAGCTGCTACACGTAGACTAGGTATTATAAATTCTAATGGCACTACTGCTTCTTGACCATAGACCAGTTTGAATGGTGTGTGACCTGTCAACTTTTTTCATGTGGTTATATATGCCCATAGTACTGTTGGTACCTTGAGATCCCAATCGTCCTTGTTGACGTTGCATATCTTCATCAGGGTGTTCTCTAGAATTTTGTTGAAGGCTTCTACTGTGCCATTATCCTGTCGGTAATACGGCGTGATTTTTTGGTGATGAACTTCGAACTCTTCGAGCATCACTCGGATGGTGTTGTTGATGAAGTGCATTCCTTGATCACTGATCAAATTTCTTGGGCACCCAAATCTAGTAATTACCTGTTCGAAAAGAAAGTGGGCAGCTATTTCGGCGCTGCAATCTTTTGTTGGTGCATCTTCCACCCATCTTGTTAAATATTCAGTCGCGGTGATAATATATCTCGCCCCTGTTCTCTTGGTGGGTGGGTTAATGGATCCCACAAAGTCTATTGCCCGTTTTTCGAATGCTTGAAGTGTCACTTGTGGTCGTAGTGGCATCTCGTCCCTTCTGTTGGGTTTGTCGGCCCGTTGACAGACATCACATTGCTGACAATATTCTTTCGAGTCTCTATGTATCATTGGCCACCATAATCCTGCATGTAGTACCTTCTGCATGGTAGATTTTCCTGTGTAGTGCCCTCCTGCTATTCCTTCATGGGCTTCCGCTAAAATTCTCGATCGTTCGTGGTCTAATACGTATCTTCGTAAGATGTTATCTATGCCTATTTTGTATAGATGCCCTACGATCAGTTGATAGTTAGCTGCGCGGACTACCAGGTTCTTCTTCTGCGTAGTGGTATATCCTTGTGGCGCAGTACCTGTGCTCAAGTACTGGATGACCTCTGTGAAGTAATCGTCAGCAATTTGTACTGAGAAGAGTTGTGCATCTGGAAAGTTGTCTTCCAAATTCGTTGGTTCCTCTCCATTTGTGACCCTCGATAGGTGGTCAGGCCCTGCATTCAGTTTCCCTAGTTTGACTATTACCTCAAAGTCAAATTATTGAAATAGCAGTAACCATCGACAGATTCTCCCCCCCAACATTGTCTTGTTAACTAGGCATTTCAGGGCTGAGTGATCTGTGAACATCTTAAAGTGTTTTCCCAATAGGTAATGTTTGTATTTCTGTAGTGCATAAACCATAGCTAAGCCTTCTCTTTCCATCGTGTTATAATTATGTTCTGAGTATGATAATTTCCTACTTGCGAACGTTATCGGGTGATCCAAGTCTCCTGCTCCTGGTTGCGCTATGATAGCTCCAAGTGTTATTGTTGATGCATCTACATGTACGTGGAATGTCTTTTCCCATATGGAAATACCAATATTGGTGCGGTGACCATCTTTTCCTTCAGGGTATCTAGACCGTGTTGGCACTCGTCATTCCATTGATACTTGGTATCCTTCCTTAACAGTTTTTCCATAGGCGTTGTAATCTACGCATAGCCTTTGATGAATTTCTTGTAATATCTCGTATGTCCTAACATTGTTCTTAGTTGGCGGATTGTTTTTGGTGCTGGTAGGTTAACAATGACTGTGATTTTGGCCGGATCCACTAGTAAACCCTGTTTGCATACTATGTGTCCTAGTAGTATCCCAAATGGTGTTCCAAATATGCATTTCTTGATATTCAGTGATATCTGGCACTATTTGCATCGTTCTAACATCAAGCGTAAAACTTCCACATGGTTTTTTAACATGCTATAAACCGTCCAATCATCCAGGTATACTTCAAGAAATTGGTGGATGAATTCCTTAAATGTTGCAATGACCACTCTAGAGAATATCGCAGGTGCATTCTCCAATCCGAACGACATGACTGTGTACTGATACGATCCCCATTCTATCGCAAATGTGGTCCTGTGTCTATCTATTCATTATATTGATGATAACACAATTATTTTATTAGAGAAAGAGATTAAATTTTCCATGGCGCCCTGTAAGATTCCTTGATCAGGATTGGATCATTATATTGTTTGTCATGTATCTCGATCCTTTCATAGTGGAAAAAAATGGAGGAATCACCTTGCAGGGCCATTTTAGAGGCAAGTCCCAATTTGGAAAATTGGGGTCCAGAACCTTCCGAGGCCATTTTGAGGCATCAAACAGAAATTTTGGGGGTTAAAACTTTCCCAATAGAGTTGCAACCTCGTGATGTTATTCTACACATCAAGATTTTTCCAACAGTGCAAAAATCGTGTCAATCAAAGCTCATATGAAAAAGTTATGTATCCATCACAAGTTAACCTACCATGTTGACCACCATGGTATGAGAGGTTTCCATGTCATCCCATGTTACTCATGCATATGGGGCTAGCCACATATGTGATTTCAAGAAGATTCTAGAAGGTCCAAAACCCTATCACAATTCAGGTTGAGGAAGTCAAAAACTTGCCCCTAGATGGCTATCGAGCTATGTTAAATACCTTGCCAATAGGAACAGAAGGGGTTCCATTATTTTACATTGTATCTTGTTCCATAGTTTAGAAGAACATCTAAGAGTGGTATTCTATGAACATAACAGAGAAGGAGATATTATGTAGCAGCCATACAGGCCACAGGTCAAAGGAAACTCCTCAGAGAGTGCCTCTTTCTTTGTACTTGCATAATTTTTATACCAAAGAAAAGAGAGCAGAGCAACCTCACCTTATAGTTGGGTTTTCTCCCGTATTGGGTTTCCTAGTTCATATATTGTGTTTAATTGTGGATGGTGTGAATGTATTTTATTGCTCTCTATTTTCTGCATGTTATCTATTTCGTGCATAAGCAGAAAATAATTAACTAAATATTATGGAGATCTAAAGGAAAAGTAACCTTAATAATAAAGATTCTAGTATTTCATTAGATATGTTGTGACGAACTGTTCCAGTGGAATATGAACAGTAGTGTATAGATCATATTGGTATCAGAGTAGGTTTTTCTTTTGGATATTTTCGGGAAGTTGCAGGATTCGGGAATCGGCTTAAAGAGAATTCGTAGAAACCCTAGCCATGGTGGACGAGTTTGTTCTTAATAACCCTCGAGATTCAGCATAAAAGAGATTTGAGCAGTTGGAAGCACAAGTTGTCGACGTCAATCGCAATATGGACCTCCTCATGGCAGCTCTAGCATGAAACATTGGAATTTTTGGAGATGATGGAAGCTCTAACATAGATATCGGATTGGAGGGGAAATTAGGAGATCGGGAAGACTCAGGAGAGGAGTCATAGAAAGAACCCAAGAAATAAAATCCAAGTTTGAGTGTCGTTGACCCTTCACGATCCTTATTCAACATGGAAGTGAAAGTGGACATAAATCCATACCAAGGTGAGATCAATGCATTAAAACTAAATCATTGGTTGCAACAACTAGAAGTTTGTAAAATTCTTTAGAAAGTCTACAATCATCATTTTAATTTGCCAACGTTTCAGATCACCAATTGAATCCATCGTCAAGACAATGATTCTACAAACCACTCTCATCACATAAACCTAAAATCAACTAGAATTTTATTTTAGCGTTCACCATATAGATGAAGGGAAAAAACTTTCATTTGTTAGATTGAAGTTAGAGGGCCATGCTTTAATTTTGTGGGAAAGCCATATAGAAACACATAAGCTAGAGGGTGATCCGCCAGTAACTAGGTGGGAGGACTTCAAAACTCTCATCAAGTCCCAATTATACCCTATCGGGAATGTAGAGGACCAATGGATCTAGTGGCACTACTTCAAGCAAAGGTAATAGAAAAGTGTGCATGAGTACACCATCGAGTTCAAAAAGATGACCGTCATGTTGGGTATCTCTCCCAAGAACCCAGATGTATTCCTCAAGTATATAGTGAGTTTACATAGTGATCTACGAAAGAAGGTGATTCTCTTCAAGCCAAGGATAGTGGATGAGGCATGTGTATAGGCACAGTACCTGGAAAATATAATCCAAAACAAGGGTAGCCAAGTGGTTTGAAGCAGAAAGGGCACGAGGAAGATTCCAAGGAGGGGAAGAAGGAGTGAAAGGGGTGAAAAGATAAGAAGACAACAGTTATTACACATCAGTGCAAAGATCCCAACAACCATTGAAATAATCGCAATATTAATTGCCACACCAAGGAAAAATGTTGGAAACTACATCCATAGCTAAACCCAAATAACCACAAGAAGGACGGAAAGAAAAAGAACCTTCTAGCCATGAATTCAAATAACTGGGTTGCAAGTAGCTCATATGTGGATGAAATTATTGGCTGCACATCTATGCATAAGGAGGTGAATCTAAATAGCCTTCATCACTAGGAAGAGAAGGAGATGGCCAAGCTCTTCCACATTAAGATTCAGGTCAAGAAGACCAAGAAAGATGCTATGTTCGACTTCAGTTCATAGGATAATATCATAGCAACGGATCTGGTCAGCATGCTTGGATTGGAGGTTCATGATCATCCTAGCCCCTATACATTGGGTTGGGTAAACAAGGATGCAGAGATAAAGGTAACAAAACAATGTAATATTAAATTTTCTATAAGTGTTGATTTTATTGATAAAGTGGAATTGGACGTAGTACCCATTGATGTGTGTGGAGTAGTGTTTGGAATCCCTTACTTGTATATGAGGGATGCAATCTTCATGCGGTGAGTGAACCAGTACCGAATGATAGAGGATGGGAAGTCCCACATCATCAACACGCATAAAGGCAAGTCAAAGATCTCATTGGTAAGTGCCAACCAAGCCAAGAGGTTGATTAGTTCCAGTAAGAAATATTTTTTCTTTTCTTAGTACACCCCTCTAGAGATAAAGGTAACAAAACAATGTAAGATTAAATTTTCTATAAGTGTTGATTTTATTGATAAAGTGGAATTGGACGTAGTACCCATTGATGTGTGTGGAGTAGTGTTTGGAATCCCTTACTTGTATATGAGGGATGCAATCTTCATGCGGTGAGTGAACCAGTACCGACTGATCAAGGATGGGAAGTCCCACATCATCAACACGCATAAAGGCAAGTCAAATATCTCATTGGTAAGTGCCAACCAAGCCAAGAGGTTGATTAGTTCCAGTAAGAAATATTTTTTCTTTTCTTAAGAGAAAATCAGTTTGATGATGAGTCAATGAGATTGAATGCATCCCTAGAGGATTGTACTATAGACAAGAAACATTAGTTGGAGGAATTACTATAGGCATACAAAGGAATGTTTCAAGAGCCTTAAGGGCTACCACCTAAGAGGGAAGTGGAGCATAAAATCCAATTATTTCCAGACTCCCACTTTTTGAATATTTGGTTGTATATATAGTTCATTCTAGAAGCAAATAAAGTAAAGAAGCGGTTGCGACAGTTGTTGGAGCAGGGTGTGATTCGAACAAGTACCTCACATTGTGGGTCACCCATCATAATTGTACCCAAGAATGATGGGATTTGGAGAATGTGTATCGATTATAGGGCATTAAACAAGATTATATTGAAGAATCAGTACCCTCTACCAAGGTCGGCAATTTGTTGGACCAGCTGCAGCACGCCAAGTACTTCACTAAGCTGGATTTGAAATCAAGATATCACCAAGTACGAGTCAAAGAAGAATATACCTGGAAGACTGCCTTCAAGACAAGGCAAGGTTTGTATGAGTGGTTGGTTATGCCATTTGGTTAATGTAATGCACCGACTACATTTATGAGACTAATGAATGATGTTTTACGCCCGTATCTAGATTCATTTTTTATTGTCTATTTAGATGATATATTGGTTTATAGTGATACTTGGGAGGAACACATATTACATCTTATGTAGGTGTTAGAGACTCTGAAGAAGCACCAGTTGTTGGCCAATCTCAAGAAATGTGAGTTTGTTCAAAAGTCTTTGGTGTATTTGGGGTATGTGGTCGATGGAGGGCAGCTCAAGATATATCCTATGAATATGGAGGCCATCATAAAATGGTTGGTTCCTACAAATGTCACTAAAGTTAGGAGTTTTGTTGGGGAAACACAATACTTGCAGAAGTTCATAGCTTCATTTTCAGTGGTAGTTGCAACACTCCATGCCATAACAACCACTAGTAAGAGTTTCCAATTGGGGAGGAATTAGAAGAAGACCTTTGATGAGCTTAAAAGAAATATCAGTCAAGCACCAATCCTCACACTACCAAATTCATAGAATCCCTTCGAGTGGAGACATATGCAAGTGGGTATGCCATGGGAGGAATACTGATGCATGGAGGAAGGCTTGTATGTTATCATTCTGAAGTATTTTATGGGGCGATTCTCAACTACCCTACCTATGACAAGGATCTCTATGCCTTGGTTCAAGATGTCAAAAAGTGGAAGCACTATCTAATGGGAAAGGAGACCATCGTCCACACAAATCACCAACCACTACAGTATTTGTAGGACACGAATAAGCTACAACAAACTCGGCATTACAAGTGGATGGGGTTTTTACAACAATTTCATTTGGTCATAAAGTTTAAGAAAGGTAGCACAAATAATTTAGAAGACATGTTTTCATGACCACCCACATATAATATTACAAATTTGGGAACTCTGATGCACATAGATCCTTTTACCCATGATGCATACAAAGAGGCATACACAGAATATGAGGACTTCAATGAGGTGTTTCAGCAACTACAGGGCCAAATTTGTATAGAAGAAGGTGATGGAAAGGTTGACTATCATTTCCCGAATGGCTTCCTCTACAAGATCAACAAGCTTTGTGTTCCTAAAGGCGAATGACTGCAACTTACCAGAGAGGTTCACACCTCCAAGGTTGCAGGACATTTTGGTGTTGGGAAGACAGTTTCTAACTTACAGATGTATGTGTATTGGCCCAGAATGCAAGAAGATGTAGCATGGTATATTAGAGGATGTAGACTTTGTTGTACCAGAAATCCCATCAAGAGGGAGAAAGGTCCATACCATCCCTTACATGCACCCACTCGACCTTGGGAAATCATTTCCATGGATTTTGTGGGAGGTTTACCAACCACATGGAAGGAACATGACTATTTATTTGTGGTAGTTGACAAGTTCAGCAAAATGTGCATTCTCATGCCTTGTGAAAAGACCATCAAGGGATAGGAAGCAACAAACTTGTTCTTTGAACAGGTCTGTGTGCACTCTGGGATGCCAAGGAGCATCATCTCAGATAGGGATACCACATTTCTCAATGCATTTTGGACTACATTGTGAGAAAATATGGACATTAAGTTGAAGAGGTCTACAACATTCCATCCACAGACAGATGGGCAGACATAAGTAGTCAACAGATATTTGGTGCATCTTTTGAGGGGTTACAATAAGAAGCATCCAAAGACCTGGGATGAAAAATCGATCTATATACAAAACTCTTATAACAGAGCAATCCACGCGTCTACTGGCAAGTCGCCTTTTAAAACTTGCTTTGGGTATTTTCCACCTTCACCCTTATATGTTGTATATGGAGGACCCCATAGGAGATGCATTAAAAGAAAAAAAATATTGTTGAGAAGATCAGGTAGATCCATTTGCAAGTATAAGAGACACTGAAGAAGTCACACAAAAATTACAAGGCTAGGAATGACTAGCACATAACATAGAAAACATTTAGAGTGGGAGACAGAGTATGGTTACAATTCAATAAGGAAAGGTTGTAGGGTCTTGGTAAGAAAATCAAGGCTCTATAGTATGGTCCTTTTGAGGTATTGGAAAAGGTGGGAGATAATGCCCACAAACTCAGTCTACCCCCATACTTGTGCATTTACTTACAGTAGTGAATGTGGAGAATCTCAAACGTTGTGAGTCTTCCATGTTAGATCGGGAGGAGGAGCATGTCCTACCTTCCATAGAGGACTTAGCACCAAATGCTCATGAAGAGTTAGAAGAGGACATAGTTTTGCATAAGTGATCCATAACTACAAGATAGGGGCAGCATGACCTTTGTTAAATTGGGTTGAAAGGACAACTTCTAGGCAAAGCAAAGTGGTACTCCAGGGAGAAGGTAGAGGAAAATTTTCCTCACCTCATTAAGTAAATCTGTTGGGGACCAAAAGCCTCCATAAATGGGGAGGTATGATCTGGATTTGATCATTATAGTGTTTTTCATTTATCTTGATCCTTTCAAAGTGGAAAAAATTGGAGGAATCGGCTTGCAGATCCATTTTAGTGGAAAGTCCCAGTTTGGAAAATTGGGGTCCAAAATATTTTGGGGCCATTTTGAGGCATCAAAAGACATTTTGGGAATTAAAACTTTCCCATAATAGCTTGGACCTTTTAATTTTATTCTACACATTGATATCTTTCCAATGGTGCCAAAATCATGTCAATAGGAGCTCATATGCAAAATCTATGTCTCTTGCAAGTTGAGCTACCGTGTTGACCACCATGGTACAAGAGGATGCCATGTCAACCCTTGTTACTTATGCATATGGGGATATCCACATATGTAATTTCAAGAATATTCTAGAAGGTCCAAAACCCTATCATAATTGAGGGTGGAGGAAGTCAAAAAACTACCCCTAGATGGCTATCATGCTATGTTAGATACCGGGTCGATAGAAGGAGAAGAGGTTCCATTCTTTTGCATTGTATCTTGTTCCATAGTTGATAAAAACATATAAAAGTGGTATTCTGTGAGCATAACAAAGGAGGAGAGATTATGTAGAAGCCATACAGGCCACGGGTCAAAGGTAACTCCTCGGAGAGTGCCTCTTTCTTTGTAGTTGCATCATTTATATAGCAGAGAAAAGAGAACAGAGTTGCCTCGCCTTCTAGCTAGTTTTTCTCCCGTATTAGGTTTCCCAAGTCATATCTTGTGTTTATTTGTGGATGGTGTGAATGTATTTTATTATTCTCTGTTTTTTGCATTTTATCTATTTCATGCATAAGTAGAAAATTGGTAACTAAATATTCTGGCGATCTAAAGGAAAATTAACCTTAATAGTAAAGATTTCAGTGTTTTATTAGATCTGTTGTGACGAATTGTTCCAGTGGAATATCCACGATAGTTTACAAATCATTCCTATTGAAGACATTTTATGCAACATTGAGAATGGAATTAAATATATTCTAGATGATATCAAGGAAGAGATTTTGCAAGATTGTTCTATTATTCCAAGGAAAGCAAAACCAATAAGGAGCAACATTACAAAACAAGAGAACCTCACTCGTTAGACGCTAAAAAACAATAATGATATCATAGTTCCTAAAGAAGACAAGGGTGGTGAAGTGTTCATTTTAAACAAAAATATATATATTAAGAAAATGATGGTTCACCTGAACAATAGTGGAAGTTATAAGAAGCTCAATAAGAACCCCCTTAATAGGATTTCTAAGTATGTTTGCAATGCAATTAAAGCTAGTAGGGAAAGGGATAACAAGAAATGTATTGTTAGTTGTCCCTCCACTTCTAGGATCTATGGCCTTCCCAAAATTCATAAGGAAGATGCTCCCCTCATACCAATAGTCAACACTATTGGAGGACCTACCTATCATCTTGCTAAGCACTTGGCTCATAAACTCAAGCATTTGGTGGGTAATAGGAGTTCCTTTGTTAAATATTCTTCATTCTTTGTTAGTATGATCAAGGATATTAAACTTGACTTGGATGAATTGATTGTGACTTTTGATGTAGTTTCTCTCTCCACAATATTATCATCGAAGGAGATGTAGAGGTCATCAATAAGATTACAAACGAAGAAACCACCAAGCTAGTTCAAATATGTTTGAAATCCACTTTTTTTAGTTTTCGGAATGAAATATATGAGAAAACATGTGGGATGGCTATGGGATTCCTCCCTCTCCCCAGATGTGGCTAATTTGTTTATGGAGGATCTTGAAAGAAAATGAAGAAGAAAACTTCCATCTCCTCAATGTATTTAAGAATAATGGTTATAGGCTACATGACAGTGTTAGGGCCTTTAAAAATTCTAGTAGTGGACCCAGTAGGAAATAACACATGGATGAGGTTTCCAAAGCCTTTATGCCTTACATTCAAGGTACCATTGACAATATTTATAAGGTCCTAGGAAAGAAGAACATTGGGATTACTTTTAAGCCCCTATCCACAATTAAAAATTCCCTAAAGTCTGTTAAATATCCAATTGACCTTGTTAATCATAGAGGTGTCTACATGATTTCATGTTCATGTGGAAAACCCTATGTAGGTGAAACATGTTGTTCTATTAAGATTATAGTCCAAGAGCATATATCAGATATAAAACAAAATCATGTTCGTTCATCTACCTTGGATGAACACTCAAACAAAACCAAGCATCATATATGCATTGAGGAGGCCAAAATTTTAGCCAAAGTTGACCATCATTTCAATAGGAAATTTAGGGAAGATATTGAGATTGAAAAGAGACCCAATAACCTTAATAAATATGATGGTTGAAAAATCAGTAAAAATTGGACCCCCGCGTTATCTTCCAAGTAGTTTTCAAATCTATTGTCATTAATGTTTTGCTCTCTTTGTGTTCCCCCTCCTTTCCTCTTTTTTTCCTTACCATGCTAATCCTTACTTAAGTTATTAATGCTTAATTTATGTGGTTTTTCCCCCTCCATTCCTAGCTCTTTCTCTTTCCTCTTCTAGTTTTTTCACAATCATTTTCTTTTATTTTATCTTTATTTTAGGGTGTATTTGTTTGTGTGTTTCCCTTCATCCCATAAAATAAGGTTACCATTTTAAAATAATATAATATAATTCATTTCTAACATATCTATATATGTAATTGGTAGTGGCTATTAAGATAATATAAATACAATATTCTAATAAATATTTAAGTATGGATTGATTTTTTTCATAAGTTATCAAACTATATTTATATAATATGGACAAAAATACAAGAGCAAAGTTACATATGTTTAGCTTCCTCCCTGCTATCTAATAGGCATGAATGACAACCATATTGCCAATTTTTGAGGTTTCTAGCTCTGATATTATCAAAAAGAAAATTATCACCCGTATTGGGCTCCCTATGATATATGTGATTGTTCTTAATGTTATTTTCCATGTTCTAGCAATAAAAAGTACGCAAAAATCTGATTTCCTTATGTTGGTTACAAAAATCTACTGAGAATAGGTGAAATCATGGAATGTTGACAACAGGAGGAGGGGCATTTTCCTCGGGTACCTGAGGGATGTCATTACTGGGATCTTTGAAGTGGATTCCCACTGTGCTTGCAACCATAATCATGATCTTTTTATCTACATTTTTTACCTACAATTAGAGAAACTCTATTTGCAGGGATAGGTCATTGAAGATTGTCTGGTTGTTAGTGAGAGCCCTTCCTTGCAGAGCCTCTATATGCCAATACAGATCAACAGTGCGGTAATACTTGGTTTCCATTACCCAGGTAGATCCAGTGTCAGGAATCCAATATATCATTTGTGTCTCGATTTCACTATTTGGAATGTGTTGTAGAGTTCGATGGACGTCTTCTTCCAAAGCCTCCACTAATTCTCTAGTTGTTGGTGGAGTTTGAGCCTGATATGATTTGGTAGCTCTTAATGCATCTTGATGTGTCCTCGGGAGAGGGAGGCTTGGTTGGCGTTGTCAGCCTCTGTCTCTGGACTGAATCTTGTTCATGTTGGCTCACTTGATTACTGAATGTCGCTTACCCTGAAAGTTGTGGGCACTCTTGCACCAGGGGAGGGTGTTTTTATCCTGGATATGTGCAGCTCTTTGTTTCCTAATACCGACTTTGGATTCTTCATTGCTCTGCAATTTTACTTGCTTTGGGAGAGAAATGCATAGGGGATCGTTAATACTTACACCCATCATTGTTATGTTGGTTGGGGAGTGTGCTTTCCTAGGAACTTACCAAACAATACGACCCTCCATTTCTTTCATTTCTCTTTCCTTGACTGCTAAGCTCCTACAACATCATTTACTTCATCCCTCACTGAGTGTTGTGCTCCTAGTTCTTCCTCTTCCATTGAATTCATATTCTCATGTTCGTGCATGCGTTCCTATGGCTCCTCTCAAAAATTCCCCATAGGTTCTATACCCTTTTCCATGGTTTCTTCGTTATCCAATTGAATTATTTTAGGGTTGTTTTCCTCTTATGTCGTTTCTTCTTTGGCTACCTTTGATTAGGTTTTGGGTCTCTTGAAGGGCCCAATAGTTGGGGTGTCTATACAAAAATTCCTCCTTTTGAGCCATGAGGGTTCCTTCTTCAACTTGGTACCCTCATGTGGGGTCTCTGACTCTTCTATTATTTCATCGTCTTTCTCTTTTTCCCCTAAGTCAACCCTTGTTGTCTCTATAGTCTCAGCAACTTTTGTAATTGCTCGTGACTGTGAAAATTCCAAGAAGGTAGTCTAGCTCTGACCTTCTTCTACGAGGGTGTCTTCGATTATCAATCTTATCAACCCATCATGAGCCAAACTTGACTCAATATTCATGGCTTCTTTTGTCATCTTGCATATCAATTCAAGCAAACTAAATAAGAAATATGGAAGATTGATGTGTCGTCTTTGGTACCTCATGTGGCTTAACAATTTGAAATTATATCCAAACAACATGGTGTATCTCTCTTCTCAAGTTATGAACTTTTATACATAGAGCCACTTCTGGACAGGGTGAGGAAACTGGTGTTCTTTGTGTTCCTTTGTTCTTCCCTTTTATTGATTCATTCTATGTCAAGAATTGCCCACGAATAATTTTTGTTGACGCCCTTCTCTCAAACCACAAGGATGCATACAAGCCTCATAAAACAAGAGTAAATGCAAGGACCTACTTCCACTCCTAGGGTTGAGCTGATGCAACTCTTTCATAGTGATAGTTTTCATCATCGCCTTTTGGTTTCTCGTATAACTAGAGCCAAGGTTATTCATGAGACATCTCTCACTCGTGCCTGTATCGCCACAATTATTCTCGGTTATGTAGTCGACCTTGTCAATCCTTGTCCAATTTAAGATTGGAGCTGGCCAATTTATGGCCCCATTAATGTTGTTGATGCTTGACATGGGAGTATGTTGTTGGGGGTTCATGTGTCAACTAGTCTAGATCTGCATTAGACATGTGGACTTGGATGGGCACCCGAATCAGGGTAATATGGATTGATTTTTATTATTTTTAACAATATATTTTATAAAACCTTCCAATATGTAATATTATTATTACTAATAAGGTATATATAATATGATGACGATGGTGGTAGTCAAATATAAAATTATTATTATTCTAAAACTAAATTATATTAAAGTTATAAATTTTCACTTAAATAATAATTAAAGATAAATATTATAATTAAATTACGAAATAAGATGACCTTATTATTTTTCTTATATATTTATTTATGATTTTAAGATTATTTTCATATTAATAAAAATTTAAAACATAATGTATCTTCACAATTAATTCCTTCCTTATGACGTACCACACTTGTTGGTCTCAAATGTCTAAAATAAAAAATAATTGTGATGATTTCGGAGAACAATGATACTGATAGCAAAAATAATATATTAAAAAAAGTTCTATCAAGGGATTGGGCTCTTCTATACTACTCCGGGTTCAAAAGTTCTATCAGGGGGATTGGGTTCTTCTATACTACTCCGGGTTTAAATATTTTAAAGGGAAATTATGGACACATTGGCTAGGGCCATATGAGATTGATATAACTCTCATCAACTCCGTTGGAAAAGGCCAAAAGAAAGGTGGAAAGAAAGAGTATGTATTTTGTGCTCGTCTGAAAAAGTGGAAATAGAAAAACATTTCATTTTAGAATGGCAACTAATTCTTGGGATCGAATACAAAAGCCAGATGGAAAAACAATCTGTCCCATAAACTATTTTTAGCCTCATGGACATTAAAAATACTTTCTTTCTTTCTTTCTTTCCTCTAATAATGGGGTGATGAAGCTGCTTATTATCGACAAGAAATAGATTCCCCTAATAGCCAATGGACATTGCTTATGACTATACAGAAAACCAGTATCTTGGGATGCCTTCATTAGGAATCTTGCCACTTGTTGGTGCAACAAAAATTTGGAGATTGTAGGTGCAACAGCCACAACATTGAAATGATTCATGACAAGTTAAAAATAGTAATAATAATAATAAATTTCTAACTATGAAAACTCCTCTCCGGCGTAGTTTGACAAATGTCATCTAAAAACCAGCGTCTAGCAGATGATATTTGCCCCAAATAAAAAAACCAAAAAAAAAAAAAAAAAATTATCAACTTGCCTAACACTTCATATTTAGCATCGTGATTTTGCAAGTCCTTTTCGCAAATCTTTCTTTTGCTGCAAATTTGCCTACTACCATTTCTACATCCATGCTACAGATATTTCTGCAGTTTTTCTACAGATCTTTCTATAATTGTTCTAACAAATATTTTTGTGGCCATGATACAATTTTTTCTGCAACTGTTTTATAGATCCTTCTGCGGATATTTTTTCTGCAATCATTCTACAGATAATTTTACTGCAATGGTTGCCCCATCCACCTAAATTATTTACATATTTTACCCGCTAAAAGAAAGGGAATAATTGTCAACACACCTAATCTTTCATTTTTTGCAGGCTGATTGAAACATGAACATCCTCAAAACCTTTTTTTCTGCAACTATAGATATTTGCTACTACAGCAACAAATTTCTTCTGCAGCCATTCTTGTTGCCATGCTACAGACACTTTTTAAAGAGGATCGTCAACTTGAATAAATATTTCATTTTTGCAGCATGAAGACACCACGACCCTTCACAGATGGTCCAGTGATTGCAGGTCATTTCTGGTGTTGCGAATCTTCCAAGTGCCATCCTACATAGATGTTGCAAATCCTGTTGACATCCTGCAGATGTGCTCCAAATGTTTTTTGTTGCCATGCTACAGATATTTTATGTTCCCAGACTACAAATACTCCAGCTACCAAGTTGTGAATTTCTTCCCTGTCATATTACATATCGATTTCTGTAAATCATTACAACTCAGCTCCAACCACTGCAGGATCTATGCAATCTTCTGCCACATATCATCATCTCATAACAACCACTAACTCTTAAAGGTAAGGAAAGGTACGTACTCTCTTTTTATTATTAATAGTTAGTATATGTGATAATGTTGATCTAGTATATACCCTGCCAAATTTTAAGCCATGTTCTTCTTTCCCCAAGGTCGGGCAAACTCTCTGATTGTGTGAATCTGCTGTGCGTGTGACCCTGTAGCCAAAAAAAATCATGATGAGAAGATGATGGATGAAGAAATTGATGTTACAGGAGCTTAGAAGCCAAGGAAAGAGAAATGAAAGAAAGGGAGGGTCGTATTGTTTGGTAAGTTCCTACCCTTGTTTTCTGAAAAATATTTAAAATCCCTAGGAGCTTAATGAAATTGCATGTATCCCTATAAGAAGAAATGGCAATTGAAAGGGAGAGACTGAAAATTTTTGAGGCTCAGAAAGGCCTAGACACATTGGTCCAGGCCATTGAGGAATAGAGAGATTGGTTGTCTCCTATTCCATAGATGGTAGAGCACAATTTTGAGAAGGAGACTGAGGAAAAATCCGAGAAATATCCTGAAGAAAAATCAAAGGAAAAAACTAAGAAAGAACCTGAGGGAAAATTGGAGAGAGAGCCTTAGGAAAAATATGAGAAGGAGCCCAAGGAAAAATCTGAGGAAGAATTAAAGTGGAAAAGTAGAGGATATTGAATAGGGTATCTCTGAAGATGATGAAGACAGTAGGATAACAGAAACTCCAAAGAGTTGGTTAGTTGATTTGATCTGAATTGACCACTTAGAAAGCAAGGTAGCCAATTGGAAATCAAAAGTGGAATTCTTGGAAGAGAAATTGGTCTCTTTGACAAAGAAACAGAAAGATGATGCATGCCTAGGGGAAGCTAAGAAGCTTAATGATTATTCAAAAGTTGAATGTCGAGGTACATCAGTTGAAGTGTGATAAGCAATATTTTTGTTTCTTGGCACACAATATGAAAGACCATCATGTACCTTCCCCTATGTAATATATCTACGTAAAGGAGAAGCGAATATCCTTCTAGATTAGAGCAATCACTACAGGGAATCCAGATTGTGGTAGGATCTCGAAGCGCTTTATAGCATCATTCTCCAAAAGAAATGAAGAATATCAGGGGTTATTATGTGAGTGGTACCATCATAACTTGATAATGATTGATTTTAACGATTGGGATCCACACCCTTTCAGTAGGGGTATACATCTTAGACCCTTCATTTCCTTTATACAAAATCAAATCAAATGGAGTGACACTCTCTTTTGTAGAGTTCTTGGAATGAAACGATGATCTATAGGTAAGGGTAGCCCCAAATCCTGCTAAGTTACTCATTGAGAAGGTAGAAATGATGCATGACTAATTATTTGTAAAATCCTTTCAAGAGGCAAAATATTTGTCTATTCAAGGTTGTGAAAAATGGATGACTTTGAATGGGTTCTCCTAAGTCTCAAGAGAAAGAATGAATCCCTGACAGAGGGACTAAAGAAAAATAACCCCTTTATCACCACCAGGTTCGAGATTGCACTAGAGAGATTTTCAAGGCATGTTTGTTGTTTAAAGGAGCATAGTATTAATTGGATTGGCTTGAGGTTTTGTTTTCCTATTTTATGGCATTTCTTGGAAGATAACGGGAATGACGAGGATTTTTGGGCTAGTGTCAGCCAAAAATTGGGCCATTATAAAACAGAAGAGGGATACCCTTCTTGTAACTAGAGCGCTACTTGCTTGGAGGATCCACGGCTATAATCATCAAACTAGGAAGCACCTATAGATTTGCATGAGGACATGTGGTAACTTCCATTGGGATAAATGACATGCCCCAACATTTTCATCCTTTCTACCCAACTTTGGCATCACCCACATACTTTTCACTTACCTCTTCTAGCATTTTCCTGTCTTTTTATGCTCAAGATACCATTTTGGCAAAAAAGGTATTTATTGGTCTGCATTTTATCATAATTTGTTAGCTCTTTGATAATAAATAGGGTGGATTATATACTTACAATTACTAGCAGGATGTATGGTCTATTTATACTATAGGAAATTTGCAGTCATACTAATGATAAGTTACAGGGAAGCTACAAGCGACTCACATCAAGACCATCGATAAGCTACAGGGAAGCTACAGGAAACTCACAACCAAACCATCGTTAAGTTGCAAGGAAGCTACAGGAAATTCGAAACCAAACTAATGATAAGCTATGGGAAACTTAAAAAAGGCTATAGAATCCTGATGCTATGAACTCCGTCCAATTTTGAAGTTGTGGAACCAAAGAATAAAATGTGGTCAAATGGAAAAACCGTGAAATAGAATAGGGATTCATGGATAGAAAATCATGTTGACTTGGAGTATGTATGTGACATGTAACCATGATTTTCTTTGGATGTCACACAGTTTCAAATAAAGACAGGCATGATCTGTATTTTAATTTTAAAGTTAGTTTATAGTTAGTCACGGGTCTATGGATTAGAAACTGGTTGTACTAAAATGTAAACAAGACAAGTAATGATTTGTTAATAGCTGGTAAGATGGATTGAGAACCATAGGCTCTCAAGCATGTCTAAATACATATGCTCTTAGTATGGAACCCAGGGGTGGCTATAAATTTGACCATCTACCCCTGTAGAGATATGGAAGGAATATGTTGAAACTCTATTTTAATGTATTCAATTGTTGCTTAAGTAAAAACTTGTTCAAGCTTGGTTCCTGCTTCCATCTTTATGTGTGCTTGAAGTGTATTTTTAGTTGTTGTATTCCTTTCCAGTGCTCTATTTGATGAGGCAGGGCCCACCTCCATATGTCAAGTGTTTTAGTATAGCTATGTTCGTAGGATTTCATTACTAATAGTTCTTGTTTGAAAGTTTATGCATTTTCAATGTGTTGGATTAATTCCTTTATGTTTGATAGAATACTATTGTTTCCTTTCAAATTGAACTGCCATTCAAACATTTGATTAAAGTAGTGTTGTTTTCCAATAGATTAATCGGGTGTGGTGAATATCTTTCCTTCAAAGAAGTTTTAATTAGTATTCTCAGCTATGAATGGTTTGAATTAGTATTCTCAGCTATGAATGGTTTGTGTGTGATCTAATTATTCTTGGTATTCTCAAAATAGCATTATCATATAAATGGAGAATTATTTCTTTTGCAGTTTAAAGATTCTTGGTTGTTTTAGAGTCATCATAATCATGTTAGTTTGTATTTCAAGTTATTTCTTAAGATTAGGTTTATAAAATTTTATACTCACAACAAAATCCCATGAATAAATGCGCTTAATGCAATCATTATAATTGTTGTTTTGAGTAATAATAATGATCATCTTGGCAAGGCTTAGGTTTTCATTTCCAACAATAGCTTTTTTGCAAGTAAATGATCAATTTCATTTTCAACACTTAGTTAAATTTCCTTTCTTGCAACTAGTTAATCAATTTCCTTTTGGTAAGTGTGAATTCTTTTTCAGCAAGTTAATTGATTTCCTTTCAGCAAGTGTGGGTTTTGTTTCATGCAGTACCTTTAGTCAAATTACTTCCTGCAAGAGTGATTGTCTTTCTCTTTCCCAACTTTGTAAAGCCTTGCCAAAACTTGTGAACTGTTTATATTCTGCATGTAAAAGTAATTATTAAAAATACAACTCTAGAAAAAATTAGTGAAAGAAGAATTGTGACCTGCATATATATTATGTGGTAGCTCGCAAGTTCAAAGAAAACCCTAGGTTTACAATTTAATGTGCATACCCTTGATTGCCTTACTATTTAATTAGAGATGTGATTAAAAGGCCCATCAATAGTAACAATACCGACTTGTTACTTATATCTTATTGAGAAACCCTATGTCCATAATCCAAGAAATTTATTGCAATGCATTCATTTAACACCAAAATTCAAACTACGATTTAGTTTGGCTTTTCCAAAAGTCTTGAACATAGTTTATATGAAAATATGTAGTCTCGAATTACATTTACTATGAGAAGACTCTTTTCTAGTTACAAATACAAAATTCCAACAATCCATAAACAAATTTATAATATACCATTTATACATCATGTTGAAGAAGACAAAGGTACTTATTTCTGGAAAGAGTAGTGCATAGATAAGCACAATTGTGAAATTTAGGTTAGAACAAATATTGGTGTGCCTCCATCATGACATCCTTTAGCTTCCATGTAGCATCATTTATCTCATAGTGCTTCCATTACACCTTTACCTAACTAATGTCTTTGTTCTAGAGCAACGCCACTTTCCTATATAGGGTGGTTAGTAACTTTGCCTAGAATTCTCCCTCTTGTTCCATCTGGATCAATACTCAATAAATTGCATGGTTAGGATCATGCACATATTTATTTAACAAAGAAATATGAAAATCATTATCATCTCTAATATCATTAGGCAATGCAAGTCTGTATGCAATTAGCCCTATTGTGGTTAAGATTTCAAATGGCCTACAATATCTAGGTGTTATCTTGGCATAACTCCCAAGATTTAAGAAACTTTTCTTGTTTTTATCCTAAGGAAAACATTATTCTCATCCTTAAATTCCTTATGAATTATGTTCTTACTTGCATAAATTTTCTATCTATTTTGTGCTTGATCCAGGTGGATATCAGTGGCCACCCCCCTATTCCATCTGGCTCAAAACGGTCTTCTGGAAATTTACTATTTTTAGTAGTTTTTCAATTCCTAAACTTCTGGGGCCATTTTGAGGGCCTAAACGACGTTTTTTTTTCGCGATCAGGCACCTCAATAACAACCTAAGGCTCTCATTGAGCCCCCAAACTGAAGCTCCTCGTCGATACCTTTCCAACGAGTTATTGTGCGCCCCAAAGGGAGATCGTATGCCAAAGTTAGGCCCCTAGGAAGTTGATACACCAAACTACCCAAAACCAATACAGAAAATTGTTGGCTTTTCATCTTTCGGGATTAGGGTTTTGGATTTTATTTATGTTAAAAAGGCCTTTGGAGCTTCATTGTAACAATCATATTCTTGTGAATGAGTGTAGCCATCACATCTCTTCTCAGAGATAAGCTGCCACCATTTTAGCGAGTCTTTCACTCTGTATTTCTACAGTTTTGTACATTTCGCTCATTAATAGAAATTGTGTATTACTGTATCTCTATGTTTATGGTTATATCTCTGATATATCTCTGTACATTTCTCTATTATATCTCTTCTCTCATTTCATGCTGAAAAAAATATGGATCAGTGCTACTTTTAAATTTTGCTTAATTTTAGCAACATGTTCTTACATTTCCTTGAGCAATTATGGCCCAAGTGTAATTATGCATGTGGGATTATCCCAACTTACTGTAGTGTCAATTATTTAATCATATAGAGCTTCAAATGGACTCATTCCTAAGGATTCATTATTTCCATTGATATGCCAACTCCACCAAGTGGAGATAATCTTCCCACTTGGATAGTTTGTCCATCATATACATACATAGCATGTCCTTGATTACTTGGTTTACCCTTTCAGTCTACCCATCAAAGTGTGGATAGTATGTCGTGATAAAATCAATTGTGTGCCTAGTGCCCCAAAGAGACTCTTCCAAAAGTTTGAGGTGAACTTGGTATCCCTATCATAAATTATTTCCTTGGTATCCCCTACAATATGACTACCTCTTGTATAAAGATATATGTTATGTCAATTGCCTTATGTGTGGATATGGTTGGAATGAAATGAGCAACTTTAGTTAATTTATCAACTACTACTATGATAGAATCATGTTGTATTTTATTCCTTGGTAGACCAATGATAAAATCCATAGTCACCACTTCCAGATTTTGTTTTGGAAGAGGTATCAAATACAATAGCCTTATTGGATGTTGATGTTCGACCTTAACTTGCTAACATTTCAAGCACCTAGAAATTTACTTGGCAACATGTTTCTCCATTGCAAGCCAATATTGTTAATCACACATTGTCACAATTGTTTTCTAATAGCCTGGATGGTTGGAGTATAGTACGTTAAGTGTATCATGCATAATGGTCTTCCTCAACTTGGGAACATATATTTGATCCTTGTAAAGAAAATAACCATCATTTTGTATATGATATCCCTAATATTTGGCTGCACTTTTTCCTAGTTCAATCCCTCCTTTACTTAAAGATAACACTCATCTAGTATAAGGGCTTCCACAAATATCTTCCTTAAATCTTATTCACATATGTTGATTGTTGATATTTTCATTGCATGCATCCTTATTCTCAATGAATTTGCAACCTTATTTTTTTTTCCTTTTATGTGTTAGATATCAAAATCAAACTCACACAATAATGCTATCCATCTTGCTTGGCTTGCATTCAAATTTGGTTTCTCAAATAAATGTTGTAAGCCATTATGATATATTCTTAGTTCAAATATTCTACCCATCAAGTAGTGCCTCCGCATCTTTGAAGTGTGCATGACAATAAAAAGTTTTAAGGGCACTTGGTTGGAACTTAGTACTTCCAAGGTCACCCCAAATATGAATAATCGTTCAAGACTACAATGAGCCAATTGTTGTTGATTTGGTTCCCATTGAAGCAAATTCTCCTAATTAAGTTGATCCTGAATAAGAATTAGAATTCAAGAGCTTGGGATGTATGGTTCACTAGAATAGGTCAATCTCTATAGGCGGTTAGATTGTTGGGTTCAGTTTAGTAGCATTCCCAGTCTCAATCCTTCACCTTTGGATTGATGGGATTACCATTACTTTAACATGCTCTTTTTCTTTATTGGTAAAATATTTCACCTTCACTATAGCTTCATAGGAACCACCAATGCAATAGGAGGATGAGATCAAGATCTAGCTCAAGAACTAGCTAGCGAGATTATCCAAACCAAGTTCCATGAGTAGCATAATTTATCTCAAACTCTTTTAGTTTACAAGATTCACAACACACAACATGAGCATTATGTGTGAGGATTCTACTGATACCTTCTATACAATCATTTGTGCATACAACAAAACCGTCATCTAAATATGTTATTTTCAGTATTGGTGCACTTGTAAGGAATTCCTTTAGCAGCTAAAACTTTCCTCACATTGGTGTGTCCATTCAAACTTCTTCCCCTTTTTTCTAAAGGGAGGTGGTTGGATATGTAGTTCAAGAATATATTTATATGAACCTTTTGTAGTACTTATCTAGACCCATAAAATGATATTATTTCAAAAACATTCTTTAGAGTGGGCCAATCCATTATGGCTTTAATCTTTTATGAATCCATAACAATCCCTTTGTTTAGAATGATATGTTCCAAATATTGAATATTTTTTTTTGATAAAAACCACATTTGCTTAGTTTGGCATATACCTAAAGTTCTCTTAATACCTTAAGAACTAATCACAAGTGTTATTCATGCTTTTGTTTCTTCTAATTTAGAATAAATCAAAATGTCATCAAGGAAGATAATAACAAACTTACCTAAATACTTGAAAAAAAAATACTATTCATAAGACCCTTGAATGTAGCTGATGAATTTGTTAAGATAAAGTGCATCGATACAAACTCATAGTGCCCATATCCTGCTCTAAATGACATCTAATGAATGTCTTCATCCTTAATCATAACTTGGTGATAATGTGATCTCAATCAATATTTGAGATGCCCTTTTCCCCTCTTAATTGATCAAGTAAATCATCGGCTCTAGGTAGGGTGTACTTGATCTTGATAACAAAAATTATGTTGTTTGTAATCAATGCACAACATAAGTCTCCCATCGTTCTTATTCACAAACAATGGTGTTTCTCCCCAACGTGAGACACTTAGACAAATATACCCCTTGGCCAACTATTTCTACAATTTCACTTTTAGCTCTTGTAACTATGGAGGATTCATTCTATGGTAGGGAGTTCTAGACTAGGTGAAGCTCTAGGGATGAATTCAATTGAGAATCGATGTCTCTCCTTGGAAGAAACTTAGGTATTTCATCTGGAAATACATTTTTAATTTCTTATAACATTGGAAAATAATCCATCGTGGGACCTTTAGCCTTTCATGGATCTAAGACACATTCTAGATACAATTGACAATTCGTTCTATAACACTTTTTTAACTGCAAGGCTGAAATTTTTCTTATGGATATTGGTCTTAGAATACCCTTTATTATCCTAGGATTCTCTTCGTGATCAATACAATCAAAGGTTTTGTCATAATAATTAAGAACTACATGATCTAACTATATCTAATACATTCCAGTGATAACATCATATGACCTAAGAGGTAAGACATTCAAATTTGCATAAGAAGAGATTCCATTAAGCTCTAATGGGAAACTTGTTACTATCTCACTCACCTTTGTATTGGTTCCGATGGCTAGCAATACTAACCAGTGTTTGCCATGTTTACTTTGGTTGAGAGAACATTTTTCTACAATCTTAGGAGTAACATAACTATGAGTAGATTTAGGATCAATTAGAATCAAAACAACTTGAGTCATGACCTTACCTTCAACTTCAATCACAATAGATTGATGATCAACTTGATGTTCGTCCAATGCAATGTAAGTTTTGGGTATGGTGTGTATCACATAATCCACTATTATAGCCTCTTGAATATTGTGGAGAACTTTATTTTTATTTGGGTGATCCCATAATGCATTCTCTCATCTGCAATCTTAACATGTAAGTGGATTGCTTTCTACTATTTTTGTGTTCCCCACTATCCTTGTCCCACTTAGAGTTGGTTGATTTGGTTGGAAATAATTTGGATTATTTTGTAAGATAGGTGGCTTGAATCCTTTATTTCCTTGGCCCAACTTTTCCTTCGCATGCTCGTTCAGGTTTTGGAAGTTCTTGTTTTAATTTTATTATTTTTCAACACATTTGGCCTTCATAAATGTTTCCTTGAGGGTATTAGGAAATTCCATTTAATCATTGTCTTGTAGTCAAGCTTATCTTCAGCTTCTCATCTTTTACAAACTTGACATACTTCAATAGTTATATCCTTCCTTTTCAATTTGTTAATGGACATCCATCCTTGCTTGAGGTCTTCAAATTCGATGAATTTTCTTTAGTAAAATTACCCAGAAAGGTAATTCTACTTAAAATACACGTTGAATTGTTTCCACTCAATTATCCTTTCATTGAGTTTATTCACTTTAATATATTGCTTAAATCACAATGATGTTTTTCATATTAAATTATAAATGTTAACTCTAGCCTTCATGATCCCAGAGTAGTTATGAAGTGTGAAGTATTTTCTCATACTCGGGAGACATTCCTCAACATCTTGTTCGTATCTTGTTCCACCTTAAAAGGTAATTGGTTTTTTTGTGTGAAACTCTTCCTTCAACTTGTCCCTATGGTGACTCTTTCTTCCATGGTTACTTGTATACGAATGAGGACTACCAAGTGAACGTTTAGATTCATCGAAAGAGAATCCTCGTGGATCATGGGATCTCCTACGAGAATCCCCCTTGAACTACCTTTACTCCCATTAATTTTATGAAGATGTGCTTTAGTTTCTTTTGTATAATATTCAAGGTAAATAAGCCCTGAAACTAGCCAACCCTAAGATTGGGAGACAAAAAAGAGATCAAGTGTCTTTAAACACTTAAACAATAAGTCACCATCAAATTTTTCTTACTCAATTGAGGGAGATTGAGGGCATTTAAAAACACACTCGACCAATGGGAGTTGAAGTTTAGTTATTTAATTGATCATAGGGAGATTTAGTTTCCTTTTAGCCTTCCAAATATTCTAAGTAGAGTGCTTTTTTATTTCCTCTTAGAGACAAAAAGAAAGGTGTGTTTCTTTAGGTTAGGTTCCCCCATGGTTAGTGTTAGGTGATTTATATGTACTAAAAAAAAGACACTAAACTACCCTCAATTAAATTGTCAACCCGAGGTAAGTAAACTTAAAGTTGTAGAAAAATATATGCCAAAGGTAGAAGGTTGGTAGGAGTATAGTCTAACTAAGGAAGGCAACTATCTAAGGCTAGTCTACTCAAGCAAAGCTATCTAATTAGCAAACTCGACTAAGCAACTTGAAACTAGGTAACCTAAGTACTTTTGGGCCAAGGGTCGATGGATAGTTCCTAGGAAAGCAAATGAAAACTCTATGTAAAGCAAACTAGTTTAACGATAAGCAAAAGCAAACTACTAAGCATAATAAGCAAATGACAAAAGCAAACTTCTTTAACTTGCCAACCTACATTCAATGAGCAACTACCCTATGAATTCAAATAAATAAGCAAGTAAGCAAAAGCACCTATCTGACCTATTAAAGAAAATAGACAAGTAAGCAAAGACACCTAACTAACCTACTAAAGAAAAAGACAAGTAAGCAAAGGCACCTAACTAACCTACTAAAGCAAAAGACAAGTAAGCAAAGGCACCTAACTAACCTACTAAAGCAAAAGACAAGTAAGCAAAGGCAACTAACTACTGTAAGTAAAACTTCTCATTGAACAACTATCTAGCCTAAGAGGCAAGTGGACTAAATGCCTAATGCAAAACTATTTCTAATGCGTGAAAGGAAATCTAAATGCTCAATGCAATGCATGAAAGGAAATCTATTCTATTGAAAGCAAGAAAGAATACCAACTAATTCTTAATCCATGATAAGCAAACTCTATTTAACCTATAGCAACAATAAAACTATTTTCTAAACTTATGAAAACAAGAAACTATCTCTTCTAATCTACGAAAGCAAGAAACTATCTTTAATCTATGAAACACTCAAATGCAATGCTGGTGGTTGTGTGAATGCCTTCGGTGGTGACGAATGATATCTCGATGACACTTGACAACAAAGGACAATTCCAACGGTATAAACTCAACACTAATCTCAATGGCAAAATGAAAGGTATGGATTAGGAGATGCTCACACTTCCTTCACGAAGAGCGCTTAGGAGATACTGCTATGAACCCTTCTTAAGCACCGGATTATATGATCCCAAGCTTACCCCCTTACCCCTTTCTTCAACAATCTAAGGAGAATTTAGCCATGTCAAAGATAATGTTAAATACCGTGCATATTAATGTATGAACCATCAACAACATAATGAGGTTATTATTCCAATTCTACACTATGTAAGCAAACTAGATTCATTCATTAACTAAGAATTTCAATTGCACTTTAATTCTAAGAAAGGAAATTGTGTGAAATAAAACTGTACTATGTCTATTTTAACCATTAAAACTATGATAAGAAAATGAATTAAAAATAGAAATTAAACTATGATATTAAGAAGTAAATTGACAATTACATTAACCAATAACTAAGTAAATGAAATCTATGTAAAACTAAGATAAGCAAACTATAAAAACTGGAAGTAAGTCTACCCATCCATCAATCCTTGTCAGAAGAAAACCCAAATTAAAACTATGTTCTGTTCTAATTAAAAATCTGTTCTAAACTTGACTGTAAAATTATAAAAGAAAGAAGCATTTAACATCTACGTTGCACACGGGGTTAGTATAAAGAGAGAGAGACTTGCAAGTCTTTTCCTAGTCTATAAAATCAACACATACTAACACATATCATCATCTAACCTACAAAAGAGAAGTAAAACAGTAAGCTACAATTGTAGTGTCCCCAAGGCCGAGCCCCGTTGTAAACCAAGTTCTGAAAGGAATTGTCATTATGTTTTATAGGCTGGTGAGCCAAGTTCTTATAAGCTGGAGACTTATGTGTTTGTTAGGTCAGGGAGCCTAAGTATTGAAGGCCAGGACCCTGTTGTTGTACTTGTATGTATGCAGAACATTTAATAAAATATAAACACTGCCAGGTGCAGACCGACCACGATGAATGAGTGAAGGGGGACTGAGCATCCACAGAGTGGGCAAGGAATTAGGGGCTGGAAGGTGGGAAAGGG
>SNQJ01S0060961.1:7726-49756 GCA_010110895.2 Picea sitchensis
ATTTCATGAAACTCATCCATTGTCATATTTTCTAGGTCCTTTGCTTCTTCAATGGCAGATATCTTGAGATCAAATTTTGAGGGAAGTGACCTAATCACTATTTTCACAATTATGTATTTTTTAAATTATTCACCCAATCCTATGATAGTGTTGACAATATCATCTACAAGAAGAAACTAGGATGTAATACACTCTTATTAATTCATCTTAAGGCTCTCAAATTGGCCTATATGGGTTTGAATTTTTTTTTCTCAACCTTGTCATCCCCTTCATATATTTTTTGTAAATTGTCCCACATATCCTTTGTTGAAGCACACTGCATGGCTTGGACAAGTTATGAATCTTCCAGACCACACAAAATTGAATTCACAGATTTAGAAATATTGTCACTAATCCTCTTTCCATTTGTATCTACAAGTGGAGTTGTTGGAGTTGTGTAACCATTCTTAACTACACACCAAATGTCAAACCCAAGGGCCATCAAATAAGCTCACATTCTTATTCTCTGGAAGGAATAATTTTATCCATAATATAATGGAGCTCTATTTGTAGAAAATCCTTCTTGTTTATCCATGTGTGCTGCAGGGTTTCACCTTCCAGTGGTTAGACTATTTCTGAAGGAACCTACTCTGATAACAATCATTGGAACACTTAGTTATATTAAGAGGGGGATTGAATCAATATAGGACCAATTTTACTTTTTCTTTACTATATTGAACTTATCATTTCATTACTTTCCAACCATAACCAATATATAACAAACATATGCAGACATGCAGTGCAAAGTACACAAATATTTAATGTGGAAACCCAAATGGGAGAAAACCACAAAATATATCTTTATAAAATCATGTAGGTGCCAGCCTACTGTTACAATATTTGTAGGAACCAACATATATGAGACACTAATATCCTCAATTGAGCACCAACTCAACAACAATAGTAGGCACCAACCTATTGTTATAATATTTGTAGGCACCAACTTGTTGGAGACCAATCGCCTCATTTGAGCTCCAACTCAACAACATGTAAGCACCAACTTATAGGAGACACCAATCTCATATTTTCTATCTAGATTAAATTCTTCTTAAACTATCATTTATCTAGAAATTTCAATCTAGTCTTCCTCCTACATAAATATGTTATAGATGTTGTGTCCATGCACTTTAAAAACTCTCCACCTACTCACACTCAGGAAGACTCCATATCTTCCTTTCCTAACCTCACACCTCCCTATCATCCTAACACAATTACATTTTTCTCCCTTCAATTTTCTAGCAACGATAACCTAAGAGCCTCTCCTTCTCTTCTCATCTTTACTCTCTTTTGCACACACAAAAGTTTATTTGGAAATTTTTATTTATACATGAAACTCGTATTATCAAGGATTTTTCCATATAGAAAATATGATTTTGCTCATGGGGTCAGATATAAATCCTTTTGAATATCCCTCAAAACCGAGATGCAAAAATCCTTTGGAACCGATACAAACGCCTCTCAGTTTTGCACGTTCAGCTCATAGGTTATCACATAGAACCTCAATTCTCAACAGCCATCATATGTGTCATAGATCAAATATCAATTGTCGATAATTTATCCTACTAGATATAGTTCACTATGTTTTGGGACACTAGCCAACTGGGCTCACCAGGCTCACCATGCCACTAGCCCACCATTCCTCTAGGGATTCAAAATCACGCCTTTAACTTCGCAAAGGTACTTCAATCTAATCTCAATGATTGATCCTTCCTAATAATCAACGATAATGATTTAATACATTCCATGTCTATGATTCCACCATGTGGTTTGATATCCACCATTGATCACCTATTTTCTGACCACAAGGTCACTTTTCCACTAGGCCCCCAAGACTTTATCTTTGCACCTTCAAATGCTTATGTCTGTCATATATATCAGGCCACTAGGACCAAACTTGAATGGCCCACCATGCCACCAAGTCTTCAATACTATACCTTCAATCATTTTCCCAATTCGATATATAGGGAAGTCGGCCCACCAAGCTCATTAGGCCACTAACCCACTAGGAACATGAGACTACAACGTTGCACCTTAAATTTTTTTACTCTGGTTTGATTATCATGATGACAATACATAAGAGACATGACCTCCACATGGAACTCTTTCCACATGTGTTGGGTGGAATGGCATCGATGTGACTGTTGATGTCATTACTTCCTCCCACATTGTTTAGACATAATTCTGATGTAGCAAATGACGTGGCTATCACGTGGATCCATTTTAGACATACAAGATGAATTGATGTAGATGATATTTGGCACTGATGTGGAATCAGTTTGGTTTCTAACATGGTGTTTAAGTGGCATCAATGTGTTTTTTGTTGTGGTGTTGATGTAGCATCAACCACTGTCCAATAGGAACCTGAGACTTCAACATTGCACTTTCACTCGATCTGGTATGGAACCTTGTCTACGTTGTGTTGTGTCCATTGGGTCACCAAGATATTGGGATACCCCTGGTAATTCAACACCACAATTCTCCTTCGATCCTGTGTGGAACCTTATCACTTTGTGTTCTGATCATTAGGTCATCAGGCTCTCGGCCCACAGGGCTCACTAGCTTATCGGGCCACTAGGCCCCAAAAATTTAACATTGTTCACTCAATATTTTACTCCAATCCAATATGTTGGGCCTCATGAAATAAAAGTGAACTCTTTTCACATTCTTCCATAACTCACCTATTCTTGTTTAAACTATGTAATAACATTCTTGTAATATAAAGTCATTAAAATTGTTTTTCCCTATGAATGTTGGACATAGCGACTGTCGCTATTTACTTGGATTTGGATAATCTAGCCATCGGGCACCAAGACCTTCCTTTCATTTCTATTTAGACTGGAAATGGGGTCATCTCATCCAAATTCTAGTTGCTCAATTTATCCTCATACTTATTCAACCCTAAATTCATTTCCCGCATAGTCATCTCACTTCTATTATTCTTAATTTAGGATAAACACACAGATCCTTGTGCACATAAACTCATCAAAGAATAGGAGAATTATCTAGTCTTATTCATAATATGGATACTTCCACTATATTTTTGGTCCAAGTATCTTTGGCCTTAGTGTTATCCCTATGTCTTTGACATCAATGACAACAATGTTTCCAACACCCCTTGGAATGACACTAGCATTAGTACCACTCAATATCATAAACAAAATGGGCATGCCTTCCCTGTGGAAACCTCCAAATACCATGTAGGTTCCTCATCAAGACCAAATTTATTCCATTACACCTTTACCTATATGATGGCTTGATTTTGGAGAAATGATAATTTCTTATCAACTATGTGCAATGTATTTGTTTGGAACTATATCCCTTGATCTACCTAGATCACAACCCAATTTATCACATGGTTATGATCATATATACAGTTCCCAATTAAATAAAAATAGAAAACATTGTGATATGTAGTCTTAACAGGTAATGAAAGTCTACATGCATATGGCCCTATCCTATCAAGGACTTTAAATGGCCCATAATATCTAGGTGTCGGATTTGTACAACTTCCAAGTTTCAAGGAACTCTTCATTGGATTCACTCAAAGGAAGACATGATCCCAAAAATAAAATTCTCCATGCAATTTTTTATTATCTAGATAACCTTTTTTCATCTCTTGGGCTACCAAGTTCAAGTTTTTCTTGATTCGAACAATTGCATACTCCATTTTCTTGAGCATTTATAGCCAAAGAACAATCTATTTACTAGATTATCCAAACTCATTGGTGTACCAAATATCAACTCATAAAACCTATCTATTAGCTTATCCAAAAAACCAACCCCTTAAAATCAACATTTTTCATAAATTTTATTGTCCCTTATTTAAGGGACATGTCGTCAACCCTCACAAACCTTTTACTATTGAAGTTATATGCATGTTATCGTTTCAATACAAATATTAGGAGGATACTCTCCACAAACAACTAAATAGTGACTCCGGGAAATAATATAAAACCCATCAACCATTTGAAATGGGAGAAACATCAATTTCCATTACTATAGTGATTATGTCAGGAATCTTTCATACCTTCAAGTTCTATTCCTGAATTATAAATCAAAACTTCTTATTCTAGTTGATCTTGGCATCACTATAGAAATATTGATAGAAAAATAGGTTAATGAATTGGTATTGCATATTGATACATTTAAATATTGATCCACTAACATACTAGGCCATAAAAATATCCAGTGTGAAGTTGTGATGCAAATATGGAACTTACAATGGAATAATATATCATTAAGAATGAATTTTACGTGAAAAACAATGGAAACATAGATGTTGTTTTGGGTATTCAATGGTTTAGTTGCTTGGGAACTTTCTCCACTAACCATTGAGATAAATTCCTCTCCTTTCACCAAAATGGTTGTTGGGGAGGATTTTTTGGATAGAGAACAGTGAGAAGAGATGAGGTACATAAAAAAGGAATAGGATCAAGAAGATCAAGAGGACAAAGAAATAAGAGAGATGAAAGAGAAGAAGATGGGGGTCAGGAAGAAACAACTAGTGTAAAATCCTAGAAAAATAGTCGAGCATGAGTTGTATCCATATCATAATGACTTGTTTCCAGTCTTGCATGAGTGGTATCCAACTCATTATGAGCTAGAAAGAAAACATGATTAAAAAGAACCTAAATATGAAAAATATCCTCCAGGTTCAAAAAAGGGCCAGGAACCAGAGGAATTCTGAGTAGTTGTTGCGACTGTAGGATGTAATTTGTGCAAAGAAACCACCAATGTAAGTAGAGTAGTGTACATTGACCCTCTATTGTAGCGTAGAGCACAAGAAAAATTCCATAACTTTAATAAAGAAGCAATTATTTGTGGATGTAGCCCAGGAGGGGATGAACCACAGTAACCATGTGTCTAATTATGATTTCGAATGGTTATTCATATCTATATTGTGTTAATTCATGTATGTATTATGTTAATTCCTTCCTTTACTATGGATGAATGCTTATCATTGTTGATATTGTTCATATATTCATACGCAATATCTTTAATTGTATGTTTAACCACTAAATGAAAAGAATATATATTTATATGCATATAAAATTAAGTAACTAGGCCAGGATAACTAGGATCTATTGCACAAAAGTATCTTGTAGGTATGACAGAGCGTGCCTCCCTTATTTCCCTCACCATTGAAAAACCTTGGTTCCTCCAGTCCCCATAAAGATACCTCGGGTGAGACTTAACCTTCTTTTAGGTGATGTCGAAAGGACCAGTATATGTAGGGTTTTGTTGGACTAATTACCTTGAAAACATGGTCTTGAACCCTCCTGTGCACACGTGCCAACAAATGGTTCCATTGTCAAGACCCAGAATCTGGAAGTGAGGAAATGTTTTGGAGACCAACAAGGAAAGAGATAACCGAATCATTTGATGCAGGAGCATCATGAGCAACAAGCGAGCACGAAGATGGAAGATAGCTGGAAAGCACCAACGCACATTTTTGAAATGTTTTGAAACATTAATGTAATAGTTAAGAGGAAGCACACTTAGATATTGTAAACAAATCTTGAGTGGTTGCTCTCATCTGTAGTAGGTGAAGGGATTTAGGCATAATTAATGTAAGTAGGTAGGTTTGAATGCAAATTAGACAATTTAGAGCGTAGGAGGGAAAACCGACTATAGACACCCCCATATTGTATCATTTGTACCATTATCAACTGTATCCTTGAGCATAGAGCAGAAGAAGAGAGTTGTAGCAGAAAGTTGTAGAGAAGAACCCATGTATAGAAGTTTGAGTTAATGAAAAGAGATTTGATTCAGATTCATGGTGTTGTGATACTTTCTGTGTATACATGCTAAATAATATGCTTATGGTTGTTTATTCTCTCTGTTATGCATTTGCTTTATATGTTGTGTGAATGTATGATTTCATGTTAAATGTTTGAAGTCTGAGAGAGAGAGAGAGAGGAAATGATTTTCAATTGTTTCTCAACCTGAGTGAGAAGTTCCTGCAAGGAGTGTAGTGAAGTTTTCCGCAAGGAGTGCATTGACAAAGGTTCAGAGGTTTATCTCTGAAAGATCAGGAGAGATAACGTTGTTCTCATTCCTACGGAAGTACAGGCGAAGCATAGAAGCCGTGCGAGGTCTGCGCAGGCTGGTTGAAATTACAGAACTTATCAACCAAGGAGAGGGTTGAAGAATGTTGTCGCAAGGAATGCACAGAGTCAAATGAATCAAATACTTAGAAGTATTTGAAAGAGTGTCGCAAGGAGTGCGTGCAGAAGTCTTTTGAAGACTTGAGGTTGTGAAGGAAGCTCAGGAGGGTTAGTACTTTGAAATTTCTCGAGGAGATGCGGAGATTGGAAGCATCTCGCAGAAATCACATCTAGGCGAAGGAACATCTTGGTAAATTCACGGAAGTTGTTAAGGACGAAAGTTGGAATTTTCCGTGGAGAATTCATGAAGTCCCGAGAGCTGTTAGATCTTACAGAGGAGAAAGGGAAGTTATGGTGAGTGTTTTTTTCTAAGTTTAAGCTTAGAAGAAATAGGGTTGTAGGATCTAAGCCGATGAGAGCCATTGGATCACTCGTGAATTCTCATTTCAGAGTTCAGAGATTTGAAGGGTAGGAGAATCCATGTCAAAGGTAGAGGACAATGGAGTGGACAGGTGGCATACTTGTCGACAAGGTGAAGTCAAACTCACTAGCCATTTCATGGATTTGTGAGTCGGAGAACCGAAATCCTTACATCAAGATTTGCAAAATCGCGAAGTGCGAAGTCCCGAAAGGGCGAAAAATTTCATTGTGGAGTCAGCATTGATGAAGAGTCAAAATTTGACATTTTGGCATTTCGGAGGATAGGAGGTCGAGACGTTTGTCCCAAGATTCCCGAAATCGTGAAACGCAATATAAGTACGGAGGAGGATGCCGTCATCCATCTCGGTGAACTGGCATTTCAGGTCTCGGCAGTTGGGGGGTCGAGACACTCGGAGGGAGAAGTTGCGAGATTCTAAGTTCTGAAATCATGAAAGGTGCAACCACATTGTTTGGTCAGGAGATTTGAATTGATGCATAGTGTTTGATCACGTGACTCAATTCATAAGGACCTATGGAGGAGCACCATTGTATGTGAGTGGGATTCCCCAAGAAGGAATCAAAGAGTTAATAGAGACTCAAAGGGAAGTTTAAGAACGATCTTGACCAGACCTCGACCTGAGGGTTGGAGGGGGTCTGCGCCAGTTGTGGTATCAGAGCCTGATTATGTTTGTACATTTCAGACAGGGGAAGCGAGGAGAAGAGTACTCTGGGATACATCAGTTGTGATATCAAGAGAGTTCAGAAAGGGTCTTTGCTTTCTGTAGTGGAGAAAGGAAATAAATTTTACAGCCATGTCGCCAAGGAGAAGAGACAGGTCGATGGAAATACCTGATCTAGCAGTGGAAAGGGAAATACACGAACTACGTGCCAGGCTTTATGCCATGGAGATAGCACAGAGGTGCATAGTTGACACTGGAGATATCAGTGAGGATAACAGTGAAAATGAAGTTGAACATGGAGAAGAAGTCGCAGTCGAAGATGTTGTAGATGAATGCCTATTTAGGGTCATTGCAAGGATAGGTGCAAGGGAAAAAATGGAGCTTCCCATGTATGAAGGAATCCTAGACGTTGAAGAGCTTCTAGACTGGATTAGAGCTCTAGATAAGTATTTTGACTATGAAGATGTCGAGGAAAACAGGAAGGTCAAACATGTTGTCACAAGACTTAAAGGACATGCATCATTGTGGTGGGATGAACTGCAAGCTGACAGACACTGCAAAGGCAAGCCGAAAATCAAGAGTTGGGATAGAATGGTTGTGAAGATGAAAGACAAATTCATTCCCAAGGATTATCAAATTACTTTGTTTCAGAGGATGCAGAACTTGAGACAAAAGCTAATGTTAGTGAAGGAGTACACTGAAGAGTTCTACAAACTAAACATCAGGGCAGGTCATTGGGAGAGTGATGATGAAAAGGTTGCCAGGTACATGAATGGTCTGTGATATGACATTCAGGAAGAAATGAGCATGATAATCATTTAGACTGTAGAAGATGCTTATCAGAGGGATCTGAAAGCTGAAGAGAAGATGAGATGAAAGCAAGGTCAAAGAGGCTGAGGCAGAATTCATCCTAGAGGCAAGACAATTGCCCAAGACAGGAATCAGAAACCTAAAGAAGAGTGGAAGAAACCTCAACCTCAAACTGAGAGAGTTGAAATATCACAAAGAGGGTAGTATGCTGAACAAAGAGGGCAGTATGCTGATGGAAACACTTTTCCTCGAGCCAGAGGAAGAGGAGGAGGCTGAGGCGGTGAAGTGAAATGCTTTGTCTGTGGAAAAAATGGACACAAATCCTATGAATGTCCAGACAGGAAGAAAGAAGGTGGTGAGACTCACATTTACAAAGCACAAAGATGGAATGTTGAGGCAGAAGATGTTGAGGGTGGAAGGTCCTTAATGATGAGAAAAGTTCTCTTGAAGCCAGAGAAAGAGACAGAGGAACCAATCCAAAGGAACAGACTTTTTTAGACTGCTTTCAAGACCAAAGACAGGGTATGCAAAGTCATTGTGGATAGTGGAAGCACAAACAATCTCGTTTCTACAGAGATGGTAGAAAAGCTAGAGCTGGAGACTATTGAACATCCAAGCCCATACAGAGTTTTGTGGCTACAAAAAGGACATCAGGTAAATGTCACTAAAAAATGTTTAGTTGAATTTAAAATAGGAGGATATAGGGATGAAATATTGTGTGATGTCATTCCCATGGATGTTTGTCATCTATTTTTGGGTAGACTGTGGCAATATGACAGAAATATGGTTCATGATGGGAGAATGAACACATACACCCTGGAGACGAATGGGAGAACTCACATGTTGTTGCCAATTAAAGATAAAGAGACGAAACTAGAGGTAAGCAACACTGTACTTCTCATGAGTGGGAAGGAACTTCTTAAAGAGGTTAAGAAGAAGGAAGATACACAATTTATTGTGGTCAGGAAGCCTAGAATTGTTTTAACCAATACAAGAGTGAATGATTTACCAGAGGAAATCCAACAGTTATTGGAAGAGTTCACTGACATAGTAGTGTATGAACTACCTCGTTTGTTGCCACCGATTAGAAGTATAAGTCATCACATTGATATTATACCTAGATCTAGTTTACCAAACAAGGCAACGTACAGATTGATGCCGCAGGAGAATGAAGAGGTTAAGAGACAAGTCCAGGATTTGATGGACAAAGGATTGGTAAGGGAGAGCTTGATTCCATGTGTTGTTTCAACAGTGCTTAGTCCAAAGAAAGATGGAGGTTGGAGGATGTGTACAGACTCAAGAGCGATCAATAAGATTACCATCAGATACAGATTTCCATTACCAAGGATGGATGATTTGATAAATCGCTTGAGTGGAGCAAGGTTCTTTTCAAAGATTGATTTGAAAAGTGGGTATCATCAAATTCACATGAGAGAGGGTGATGAATGGAAGACAACATTCAAGATGAATGAGGGGCTGTATGAATGGCTTGTTATGCCATTTGGCTTAACAAATGCACCCAATACTTTCATGAGATTGATGAATGAAGTCCCAAAGGATTTCATAGGGAAACTTGTCATTGCATATCTTGATGATATATTGATTTTCAGTAAGACTGAAGTAGAACACTTGAAGCATTTAGCTACAGTGATGAGAAGGTTGCAGCAAGAGAAGTTGTTGATAAATGTGAAGAAATCATCATTCATGAGGACATAACTCATTTATTTGGGTTTTGTTATCTCTGCAAGTAAACTGAGAATGGGCCCGGATAAGGTGAATGCAATTAAAGGTTGGCCATCACTGAAGAGTATATTTGAAGTTAGAAGATTCCATGGATTGGTTAGTTTCTACAGGAAATTTATCAAAAAATTTAGTGGAATTAGCACGCCGATGATGGACACGATGAAGAAAAGACATAAATATTTTCACTGGACACAAGAAGCAGAGAAAAGTTTCAATTTGTTGAAAAGGAAGATTATGGAACAACCAATTCTGGTGTTGCCGAATTTCAGTAAGACGTTCCAGGTCAAGTGTGATGCAAGTGGATTTGCAATTGGAGAGTTCTTAAGCCAATATGACAAACCAGTCGCATAATTTAGTGAGAAACTGAATGAGGAGAAGGTTAAGTACTCCACATACGACAAGGAATTTTATGCGGTCATACAGGCATTGAAAAAGTGGAGGCACTACTTGGTTCCTAAGGATTTTGCGTTGTAAAATGATAACCATGCTTTGCAATTCATGACTTAACAGGATAAGTTAAACCAAAATCATGCAAAATGGGTTGAATACATGCATAATTTTACTTTTGTAATTAAGCATATTTCTGGAAATGATAACAAAGTTGTTAATGCTTTGAGAAGGAAATGTTTACTTATGCAAAAGTTCAAAGTCAAAACATTGGGTTTTGATAACCTCAGGGACATGTACAGAGATGATCTAGATTTTAAAGAGGCGTATGAAGCATCTGAGAATCCAATTCTCAGGTACGGAAGCCAATGGACCGACTATATGATTCAAGATGGATTATTATTCAAAGGCAATCAACTATGTATTCCAAAATGCTCCATGAGGGAGAATCAGTTGAAAGAAAAACATAGTGGAAGATTGGTCGGACACTTTGGTCATGACAAAACGTTCTCGAAATTAAATAGCTCATATTTTTGGCCAGGAATGAGAACATATGTCAAACGTTTTGTGGACAGATGTAGAGTTTGTCAACACACTAAAGGGAAGAGGCAAAACACAGGGTTATATCAGTCGTTACCCATACCTAAAAGGCCATGGGATGTCGTGAGCATGGATTTTATATTGGGGCTGCCAAGAATGCAAAGGGGATTTGATTCAATCTTTGTGGTGGTCGACAAATTTTCTAAAATGGCACACTTTATACCATGCCAGAAAACCAACGACGCAACTCACATTGTGAACCTGTTTTTCAAAGAGGTCATTAGACTTCACGGCTTACCAAGGAGTATTGTTTCAGATTGAGACACCAAGTTTGTGGGACATTTCTGGAGGACTTTATGGAAGAATATGGGGACAATTTTGTCATTTATATCAGCTTATCATCCTCAAACGGATGGGAAAACAGAAGTTGTGAACATAATCTTGGGAGATTTGTTGAGGAGCCTAGTGACTGAACACCACAGTAAGTGGGATCACCTTCTTCCACAGGAGGAATTTGCTTATAATGATTTGATCAATAGAAGCACAAGGCAGAGTCCATTCCAAATTGTTTATGGAATGAAACCAAGGGGATTTTTTGAATTGAAAGATTCAGTTTATAATGAAACTAGAAGTCCTAGTGCAGAGGATTTTGCAGAAGCAATGAAGGAACTTCACAACCAAGTGAGGGAACGGTTGCAAAATTCAAATCAAGAGTACAAGTGTAGAGCAGATCAACACAGGCAAGAACTTCAATTTGAAGTTGGTGATTTGATTCTTGCACACTGGAGGAAGGAAAGGTTCCCAAAGGGAACATATAACAAACTAAAAATGAAGAAGATTGGACCATGCAGGGTCTTGAAGAAATTTGGGGAAAACGCATATGAGATTGAATTGCCTGATGGAATCGAAATTTCACCGATATTCAATATCTCATATTTGTCCCCTTACAATGCTGGAGAAGCAGGAATAGATGGTGAACATATAGAGGTTCAGTGAACTAAACAAATGCATGTAGCTGAAAAGCCACAAATGGAAAGTATATTTGACAAGAGAGTCAACAAGAGGACCAGGAGAAAAGAGTATTTTGAATACTTGGTCCAGTGGAAGGGACATCCAGTTGAATATGCCAGTTGGGAGAATGAAGCAAAATCTAATAAGCATGGGCACACTGTGAAAGAACTCATGAACAAGAGTTCATGAAAATTTTCAAGCGAGGGAGTATGATGCAGGAGCATCGTAAGCAGCAAGCGAGAGCGAAGACAGAAGATAGCTGGAAATCACTAGCGCACATTTTTGAAATGTTTTGAAACATTAATGTAATAGTTAAGAGGAAGCACACTTAGATATTGTAAATATATCTTGAGCAATTTCTCTCATCTGTAGTAGGTGAAGGAATTTAGGCATAATTAATGTAAGTAGGTAGGTTTGAATGCAGATTAGACAGTTTAGAGTGTAGGAGGGAAAACCGACTATAGACACCCTCATCTTGTATCATTTGTACCATTATCAACTGTATCCTTGAGCATAGAACAGAAGGAGAGAGTTGTAGCAGAACGTTGTAGAGAAGAACCCATGTATAGAAGTTTGAGTTAATGAAAAGAGATTTGATTCAGATTCATGGTGTTGTGATACTTTCTATGTATACATGCTAAATAATATGCTTATGGTTGTTTATTCTCTTTGTTATTCATTTGCTTTATATGCTGTGTGAATGTATGATTTCATGTTAAATGTTTGAATTTTGAGAGAGAGAGAGAGAGGAAATAAGTTTCAATTGTTTCTCAACCTGAGTGAGAAGTTCCTGCAAGGAGTGCAGTGAAGTTGTCCGCAAGGAGTGCATTGACAAAGGTTCAGAGGTTTATCTCTAAAAGCTTAGGAGAGATAACATTGTTCTCATTCCCACAGAAGTGCAAGCAAAGCACAAAAGTCGTGCGAGGTGTGTGCAGGTTGGTTGAAATTATAGAACTTATCAACCAAGGAGAGGGTTGAAGACTGTTGTCGCAAGGAATGTGCAGAGTCAAAGGAATCAAATACTTAGAAGTATTTGAAAGAGTGTCGCAAGGAGTGCATGCAGAAGTATTTTGAAGACTCAAGGTTGTGAAGGAAGCTCAGGAGGGTTAGTAATTTGAAAGTGCTCAAGGAGAGGCGGAGATTGGAAGCGTCTCTCAGAAATCACGTCTAGGCAAAGGAACATCTTGGTAAATTCGCGGAGGTTATTAAGGATGAAACGAATAGTTGGAATTTTCCATGGAGAATTCGTGAAGTCCCGAGAGCCGTCAGATATTCCAGAGGAGCAAGGGAAGTTATGGTGAGTGTTTTTTTCTAAGTTTAATCTTAGGAGAAATAGGGTCATAGGATCTAAGCCGACGAGAGCCATTGGATCACTCGTGAACTCTCATTTTCGAGTTCGAAGATTTGAAGGGGCAGGAGAATTCGTGTTAAAGGTAGAGGACAGAGGAGTGGACAGGTGGCATACTTGTCGACAAGGTGAATTCAACCTCACTGGCCATTTCGGGGATTTGTGAGTCGGAGAACCGAAATCCTTACATCAAGATTCACGAAATCGCAAAGTGCGAAGTCTAGAAAGGGAAAAAAAATTCATTGTGGAGTCAGCATTGATGAAGAGTCAGAATTCGAGATTTTAGCATTTCGGAGGATAGGAGGTTGAGACTTTTGTCCTGAGATTCCCGAAATCACGAAACGTGATATAAGTATGGAGGAGGACGCCATCATCCATTTCGGCGAACTGGCATTTCGGGTCTCGACAGTTGGAGGGTCGAGACACTCGGAGGGAGAAGTTGCGAGATCCGAAGTTTTGAAATCATGAAAGGCATGACCACATTGTTTGGTCAAGATATTTGAATTGATGCGTAGTGTTTGATCATGCGATTCAATTCATAAGGACCTATGGAGGAGCACCATTCTATGTGCGTGGGATTCCCTCAGAAGGAATCAAAGAGTCAATAGAGACTCAAAGGGCAGTTTAAGAATGATCCTGAGCAGACCTCGACCTGAGGGTTGGAGGGGGTCTGCACCATCATTGGAACAAAAAGAACAAGAAGTTACTCAGAAGGAGAATAAAAACCCTCTCTTAAAGAATAAGCAATGGATACAAAGGTATGTGTATACAGACTTGCATGAGGTTTGTTTCAGTGAATTTCCTAATATTTTAGTAGAATGGTTGGAAATATTTGTGGAAAATAATGGTAGACATAGACCAGCTGCGCCAAAGAACTAGACGCCTAAACTAGTGAGATGAATGGAATAATTAGACAATAGGACATACCATGCAGTGGACTTCTAGCTGGACAATATCTTGGGAGGCTACATAACAAAATTTCCATAGAATGTACTTAGGCTTACAGTTTTGCAGAAAGAGACTTATTTAAAGGTCCGGGAGGAAGATTTGTAAAGTCATTAGCTACTTGGATAAAAAAAATTCTATGTGATAAAGAAGTGAAGACGATGGAGTCATATAGAAAAAGGGATTTTCACACTTGGAGGAATTGGGATTTACTTACTAGAAGTTAATCTGAGGGTAGGAGAATGGACAGAGGAAAGGGAGACTAAGAATGAAAGAGAAAGATGAAGGGATATCAAACGGGGAAGATGAATTTGGAGTTTTGTACAATTGGAGAAGATACAAGAAGTTGATAAATGTGACTGGGGAGAGAGAGCAGTGCAGTGAATACCCAAAACATCACGCAAACATCCATATCAAAGAAGTACAATAGATAGAGGTATAAGAGGAAGATATCTAGTTCAGTCCAGTTGTAGAAGAGCCCATAACTCCTTTTCATGTCGAGTCCTAGGTCGAAACACCAATCTCTTGTGCATCACTTGAATCTGATACGACATTCAAAAATCTCTCTAGATAACTTTTAATCAATAAATGAAATCAGAGAAGCAGTAACCAGAGAAGTGGTAGAGGTACCAGTAGTCAAATTCAACCAACATCACGAGGAAGAGGTCCTACACCCAGCAACATGGCAAGAGTATATAATACACTAAGACTACCATCTATAGTACAAAGAATTTCCATGATGTGAAACTATCCAGAATGCAAAGAATGCCCATGATGATGGTGCAAATCCCACATAGATGGAAACAAATTTTAGAGGATGCACGCTAGTCTAGTATACGAAGCTTCAAAGTAATACACCACCAAAAGAAAGAGCGCAAAGGGAATAGATTGCGTAGATAACAGTGGAGAAGATAAAAATATTAGAATAGGAATTCCTAAAGATATGTGATGAAGGAACACACATGGGGATAAATATAATGAACACCCCAGATATGCAAGCGTTGGAGGAGCAAATAAGGATTGTGAAGGAACAAGAAAATCAGGCCACTAAGCGCACAAATACTCCCCCACCAAAAGAAAGAATGAGAAAACTCCTAGCTAACAGGAAACTATACTTTGCATTGGAACAAATGAAGGAAGAATAGTGGAAGATAACATAGGATTTGTAACCGCGACAGGATGAAGTCATCTGGGTACTAGAAGAACTAGCTACCATGCAAACCATCATGACATTAGTAGTGCAAGACACTAAGACCAAAATGACTTGCTTGATAATGTAGGCAATGGAGGAAATCATGAAAAAAGAAGAAAAATTATCTACAGTAGTACAAAAAGAGAAGGACAACCTCTAGAAATTCACTTAGGCATGGAGGAGCATGACACAACAGGCTTAAGTGGCTTGAGACGAGCCACATGTGAGTGTTGGGGGCATGTTGGGAAAGTATTGTTGGATAGAGAACAGTGAGAAGAGACAAGGTACAAAGATAAGGCACAATATCAAGAAGATCATAAGGACCAAGAAAGAAGAGAGAGGAAAGAGAAGAATATCGGGGACAAGAAGAAACAACTAGCGCAAAATCTGAGAAAACCAGTCGAGAATGAGTTGTATCCAGCTCATAATGAGTTTTCTCCATCCAAGCGTGAGTGGTAGCCAACTCGTTATGAGCTAGAAATAAAACCTAAGAAAAAAGGCCCTAAATATGAAAAAGGTCCGCAAAGTTCAAAAAAAGGGTCAGGACCAGAGGAATTATAAGTAGTTATTGCAACTATAGGATGTTCTGTGTGTAAATAAGCCACCAATGTAAGCAGAGTAGTGTATATTGAACCTCTATTTTAGCATAGAGCGCAAGAATATTTCCATAACTTTAACAAAGAAGAAAATATTTTTTGGACGTAGCCCAGGAGGGGATGAACCATGGTAATTAGGTGTCTAATTATGTTTTTGAATGGTTATTCATGTATGTATTGTGTTAATTCGTGTCTGTATTGTGTTAATTATTACCTTTAATATGGATGAATGCTTATGTTTGCTGATATTGTTGATATATTCATTCACAGTAGATTTAATTGTATGTTTAACCACTAAATGACAAGAATATAGAATGATATTCATATAGAATTAAATAACCAGACCATGTTAGATAGGATCTAATGCACGAAAGGATATTGTAGTTGTTGGAGATACTTCACACACACCTATGATTTCTTTTAACTAAGTTTTTCCCTATGTTCATTAGTCATTATTTAGTATCCTATAGTTTAGGGAGAATATTCTCTTCAATTCACACTTTAGTTTGATCAGTTGAGTGGAGTCTTAATGCCACATCGATTTTATCACCATGCAACATTGGGATCATAACCTGCCAATACGCATTTTACTTGGGATTATTTCCAGACTAGCCCATTACTCATGATTCCCCAATCTCCTCCTTACCTCACTATGTTTCAGTCAGTTAACTAAAGACTGAGAGACTAGTTGACTTAGACTAGGTGGAAGTTTACTCCCATAACTGCATGTGTGTGTCAAAATCACTCTATTCCACCACTATGGCACATTAGATTCTCCTCTAGAGAAAATTAGTTGAGTTATACAGAGTATATCATGTGTAAATTATCATTCATTCATTTGGTCAATGCAAATTCTTTGATTCTCACTTTCTCGTTTCCATCTTTTCTCTTTTCTCTGCAAGTAATGTATGTATTCTTGCTAGCTAGATCTTATCTGTGTAGGTTCATCCACATTTACATGGTAACAAATTTTATGGATTGCTATGAAAATGACACACAAGATTATTTTTGCAGGTACCGAAGATTGAAGATAGAGGGAAAAATGGAATTTCCAAAAGAATTCATTCTTACACTGTACAATATATTTGCATGGAAGGACAAGATGATAATTCATCTTCAGAGTAGAGGATTATACAGGTTAACCATGGACATAGATACTAAACACACATCATCAATAGAAAAATAAAAGTATATGAATCGGATGGATGAAGCATTTGGAATTATTTGCAGTCTCATTTCGCCTTAGCTCCTCTTTAACATATCCTCCTGTAAAACCACCAATGAAGTTTGGACCACCATGGAAGGAATTTTTGGCAAACAAGATGAGATGAGGGGACATATACTTGAGGTGGAATTTCTCACTTTGGATCCAAAAACCTTCGACAATCTCTAATATTTATTTACCAAATTTAAGGATTTATTGTCACAACTCAAGGCTTGTGGGGTTGATAAATATAAGGAGGAGAAACAAATGGTTCTTACCATTCTCTCCAAAATTTGTTCGAAATACTCATTGTTTGTATCCACATTTCATTTAGTTAGTCTCTCCTTTGGAGCCACATGGAATATTCCATCTCTTGAGGTATTTATTGAGTCTCTGATGTAAGAGCATAACAATCTCGTCAATATGGGAAAAATAAAAGGCCCAAAGGTGCATTCACTTGTTGCGCAAGATGGTATAAGTCAAAAAAATCAAAAAACCAAGACAAAAGGAAGGAACATGAAAATCCAAAGAAGGAAGGGTACTCAAAACCCTTCAACGATTCCTCTAGATCCAAAGGTGGAAAGGGAAGAAAAGGGGAGAAATGCACTTACTACCATAAAGGTTTCCATTCAGAATATCGATGTATGCAAAAACAGATAGATCAAATGGCACAAATAATTCAACAAAAAAACCTTGGATATCGCATCCCTGAGGGTGCCAAGAAGAAGAAGCCAGAAGATCAAAATCCCAAGAAAGCTAATTCTATCCATGTTTTGATTGCCATCAACTTCTCTCCCAATGCTTGGATTGTAAATTCAAGTGCATCACGCCACATGGCTTCCAAAAAATAATTCCACTCTTCATTGGATGCATGCAAAGGTCCTCCTATTATAATGGGGGACAACTCTCTAGTTGAGGTCACTGGAAAAGGGATAATTAAACTCACAAACGAAAGCTTTGTGAATGTGCTACACATTCCCAAACTCTCTATCAATATTCTCTCCATATATCAGATGAAAAATGCCATCACCAGGAAGAGAGTAATATTCAAACCTAATGTTGTGGATATCTATGACATGAAAACCAATTCCAAGGTTGCTACTAGTGAGGAAAATCATCCATCCAAATTATACACATTTTTTGAATTTATTGAACTAGATTCTACATTACTACTTACCCATGTTGATGAAAGAAGTAGGATATGGCACGAAAGGTTCAGGAATTTAAATTTCATATATATGCAACAACTTAGCAAGAAGGAAATTGTTGAAGGTCTACCTTACATCCACTTCTCCAAGGGAATTTGTGAGGGATGTTTTCTTGGAAAACACCCTCAAGAGAAATTTGACAAAGGAAAAAACTAGAAGGATTCCTTTCCTTTGGAACTGATCCATAGTGACCTCATGGGCCCTTTTCCACATCCATAAATCAGTAAATCAAGGTACATTCTCATTTTTGTTGATTATTTATCATGCTTAAAATGGACTTTCTTTCTCAGGAAGAAATTAGAGGTCTCTCAACACCTCAAATATATCAAAGCCCTTGTTGAGACACAGTCGAGAAACAAGATTAAAGCCCTTCGAACAGATAATGGGGGGAAGTATGTCAACCATGAGATACAAAATATTTGTCTTGAAACCACTATTTAGTTGTAGCACACTGTTCCTTATACACCACAACAAAATGAAGTGGTTGAGTGGAAAAATAGATCCCTGAAAGATATGGCATCGTGCATGTTGCATGCAAAGTCCCTTCCACAAATATTATGGGTTGAAGCACTTAATTTTGCAACCTACATACAAAATATATCTCCCCGTATATCTTTCAAGGATAAGACCCCCTATGAGGCTTGGAGTGACCTCAAACCAGAAGTGACCCACTTCCATATATTCGATTCTTGTGCATGGGCTAGGATTCCCTCTGAGAAGAGAAAGACACTTGATCCACATAGTACATAGTGTATATTTGTTGGATACCTTGATGGTGTGAAGGGGTACAGACTCATTTATCTCTCCTCGGACCAGCTCATCATTGAGCATATTTTCCAATTCGAGGAAAGTATATTGCATGTACCTCAACAACCACATGTAGACACTTTTGTTATTACACCTATAAGAGATGATGAGAATGGCCATTATAACTCTTCTTCAGATGAGAGTTTTGATTCATAGGATTCAAATACAGAGTCAGTATAGTTAGATGCAGAGTTAGTGCATGCAGATGCATATGAAGAGCAATAGATGAGGCCCAAGTGGGCCAAGACTACTCTTCAGGAAGCAAGATATCTTGTTGGGGATCCACATGATACCAGGAGGACTCAATATTATTTTGAGGAGCCTTTTCTTGCACTCACTTCCACTGAACTGATGCCACCCATGCATATTTTCTTGGTTCAGTATTCAAATCCACGGTCCTATGGTGAGGATTTCGGGAATCCATTTTGGGAATCTTCCATGCAGGAGGAGTACAACTCCCTCTTCAAGAACTAGACTTGGGATCTAGTTCCCCTTCCTGTAGGAAGGAAAATTTTGAGGTGCAGATGGGTCTACAAAACCAAGAGTGCAATAGATGGATAGGTTAGCAGATATAAAGACAAACTAGTTTCCAAAGGCTTTCAGCAGGTGCACAGCATTGACTATGATGAGACATTCGATCTAGTAGTGAATATGGATTCCATACATTTGGCAATTTCCATTGCGACATCCAAAGGATAGGAAGTCCATCAAATGGACGTGAAGACTGAATTTATTCATTGATATCTCCATGGATCATCCCCAAGGCTTCATGCAGGATTCAAATTTGGTCTATCGACTGAAGAAGTCTCTTTATGGCCTCAAGTAGGCCACGAGGGCATGGTATTCCAATATGGACTCCTACCTATTGTCACAGAAATTTGTACATTGTAAGTCAGACCCAAATTTTTACATGCTTAGGATGAATGATTCACTTCTACTCCAAGTTATGTATGTTGATGATTTTTTGATCATCAGTTGCTCGACTTCAATGATTTCTACAGTCAAGACAATTCTGCATGACAGGTTCTTGATGACATAAATGGGTCTGTTACATTTCTTCCTTGGTATCAAGTTCAATCAGGATGCATCAAGCATCAAACTGTCTGAGGCCAAGTATGCACGAGATCTCCTCAAGAGATTTAACATGACAAACTGCAAGTCTACCCCAACTCCCTTCCTATCAGAATTCAAACTTGAGGATGGTAGGGACACTCAACTAGTGTACAACACACTATACATACAACTAGTGGGGAGCTTGTTGTATTTCATACACTCCAGAATAGGACTCTCCTATGTAGTTGGAACAGTCTCTAGGTTCATGCAAGAGCAGCATGAGCTACATTGGAAGGATGCAAAGAGTATCGTTCGATAAATGCACAACACCATCACCTTTGGGATTCACTATGGATAATAATCTACATTGGACCTCATCAGGTTCACTGATTCTGACTGGGTTGGCGATAACATTGATCGCAAGTCCACATCTAGTTACTCACTCAGTGTGGGTTCCGAGCCCATCTATTGGTCGAGAAAGAAGCATGTTGTTATTTCTCTATCTTTAGCCAAGGCAGAGTACATAGAGGTAGTTAACATAACCATTCATGCTATGTGGCTACAACATTTATTCACTAAGTTGGGAATTCAGTTTCATCGATTGACCTTCATTTGGTGTGACAACCAGAGCACTTCGTAGTTCTGCAGAGATCCAATTCATAGGTAGTGGACGAAGTATATTGAGATCCACATGCACTACATCTGGGATTTAGTACACGAGGGGATCCTCAACCTCCATTTATTTCCTTGAATAGAACTTACTGTAGACATATTCACTAATACCTTCAGTGATTAGAAGTTCCATTCTCTATGTTGTCATCTTAGAGTGAAGGACATAATTAGCTAACAACTGTCATTTCCTTTTTTACATACATTGTAATTTGAGGNGGCGCATTCCCATGAGGCTTTCCCTCTTTCCTCATTTATTTCAGTGTATCTTCTATATTTTGGTACCTAACATGGCATCATTGTCAGGACCCACTTTTTATTTTCACCATAGTGATGTTCAAGGGGGGTGTTGGAGATACTTCACACACACCTAGGATTTATTTTTCCTTAGCTTTTCCCTATTTTTATTATTCATTTTTTCAGTCTCCTATAGTTTAAGGAGAATATTCCTTTTCCTACATTCTAGGAGAATATTCTCTTCAGTTCACACTCCAGTTTGACCAGTTGAGTGGAGTCTTAATTCCACATTGGTTTTATCACCATGTAGCATTGGTATCATCACCTAATAATGCAAATTTTCCTTGGTATTATCAATATACTAGTGCATTACTCATGATTCCCCGATCTCCTCCTCACTTCACTCTATTTCATTCAGTTAACTAAATACTGAGATACTAGTTAACTCATACTAGGTGTCAGTTTACTCTCGTAGTTGTAAATGTGTGTATAGATCACTCTAGACCACCACTATGGTGCATTGGATTCTCCTCCAATGCACATTAGTTGAGTTATACAAATTATATCATGTGTAAATTATCATTAATTCAGTTCGTCAATGCAAATTATTTGATTCTCACTCTCTTGTTTCCATCTTTCTATTTTCTCTGCAAATTGTGTATGTATTCTTGCTAGCTAGATATTATCTGTTCAGGTTCATCCACATTTACATTAGGTATGATAGAGCGTGCCTCCCTTATTTCCCTCACCACAGTAGAATATTGATTCTTGCAATCCCCATAAAGATACCTTGGGTGAGACTTCTCCTACTTGTGGGTGATGCCAAAAGGGTCAATATCTGTAGGGTTTTGTTGGACTAATTATCTTGAATCCAGGGTATTGAACCTTCATGTGCATGTGTGCCAACAATGTTCATGAATACACTATCAAAGGCCTCCTAATTAAAAGTGTCTATGTTCTTGACTCCAGATAATTTTCCAAAGTTATGAATATGGACCACTTTAGATTCATGGATCACTTTACTTTATGGCAGTATATGCTTTTCCACAAACTCATGTTCCAAGCCTCTCTACCCCACTCCAAAAATATAAGATGGTATTATAAGATATTCCCATATAATTTCCACATAAAATGGGTAATGAAAATTGGTATTACGATTAACCCTACTAATATTCCCACAATGATTCACCCCATGATTGATATGGCTATTTTCAAAAGTAAGAAATTGAAAGACTTATGGAGGAATAATTTTGGATATGTTTCTTGTAATTGTGTATTAATTTCATAAAACTTAATTCAATAATCATACAAAATGTGTATCATTCCTTGTATTAATGATTCCATGGATGGGTTACATAGTGATGATATCCTTTCTGATATTAATCTCCATTTTTAATATTACTAGATAATTCTACATCTCTAAGATGAAGAGAAGGTTGTATTTAGGAATAACAAGAGACACTACCAACTCAAATCATTCCATTGATCCTGTACAATACTTCTGATACATTTTAAGAATTAATAAATAAAAGATCTAGTAACTCTACAAGTTTGTATTAGTGTTCTTCAATCATATCCTCAAATATAATAGAACATTCATTAACCACTTTTGTTAGAGAATTTTCCCATATTTTTAGCCTTAGTCTCTCACCTAGGTTATCTAGAGCTTGGCATCATGAGTATGCTGGTAAAAAATTGACTAATTTTGACCAAGAGATCCATGCATGTTCTCTATCCCTATATTCTAGAGAGAAAATTGATATCTTTAGCCAGTAAAGGCACACTTTTCACTCTCTTCCTTGATTTTAGCATCATATTTTCTATATTTATAACTCTATTTCCTATGTTTGAGTTCGTAGAGATATTTTAGGAAAGTAATTCCTATATTTAAGGAATGAAGGTTCTCCTCTTAAATATTTTTATATATTTTCTATGACCGATGACTTGTGACCTATTCATTGATTAGATCCCTATTTTCAGGTAACTGAGTCATCCCTTTACATCTAGGTGTAGTTGACTCACTATTTAGATATTTGTATGGCTAAATTAGGGAATTTAAGCTCTAATTTAATTATAAATAGATTATCATTCACAATGCATCATGTAATTCAAATTTTCTCTTTTCAGATTCGAACTTCTTATATATACTCACATAGTGGGTCAATGATAATTAAGTTATTAATTAGTATTTTTCTTATGTACTTTAAGAGTTCTTCTTCTCTTCTTTATTTCTTTCCTGCAAGTTTTTATGGGTATTGTTATTCTTTAGGTTTCTAGATCTCCTTGTAAGTGATCATGGATTGTTACAATTTTTAGAATTTTGACCTTATATTGGGTACCTCAACATAATATAAGTTCTATGAAAAAGAATCCATGTGTGCATTTTTCAAGTATTTCCTAGAATACATTCATAATATTATCTCTATAGAGGGTGTTCTTATTAATCCTTATATCAATATTCAAGCCAATAAAGAGTATATTATTGTTACGAACTTGAAGAATCTTCATGGATTTTTGAGTTTAACAAGATATTCTCATAGATTGGTATGCAATTTATCTACTATTGTTAACCCTCTAATGAAATTAGGAAAGAAAAATATTTTTCATTGGTTTGGTATAACAAAATTTTGATATTGTCAATCAGGGTTTGGCTCTAGTGGTTGGGAGGAATGATTGTTATCCTCAACCTAGGTTTAATTCCTGCAAGTGACATTTTGAGCTCTTAATCCATGTATTATTGTAATGGATTTGAGCTCTATTGTGGCTTTGTGGTTTTACATTGAGTAGTTTTTGGTAGAATACAACACTCTTCAACACAAAGAGGTGGGAATTATTTATGTAATGTCCCATCCCTCTGTTGGGAAATGTCACTTGAAATAAATACAAAATAAAAATTCACACTATGTNTTATGGGTATTGTTATTCTTTAGGTTTCTAGATCTCCTTGTAAGTGATCATGGATTGTTACAATTTTTAGAATTTTGACCTTATATTGGGTACCTCAACATAATATAAGTTCTATGAAAAAGAATCCATGTGTGCATTTTTCAAGTATTTCCTAGAATACATTCATAATATTATCTCTATAGAGGGTGTTCTTATTAATCCTTATATCAATATTCAAGCCAATAAAGAGTATATTATTGTTACGAACTTGAAGAATCTTCATGGATTTTTGAGTTTAACAAGATATTCTCATAGATTGGTATGCAATTTATCTACTATTGTTAACCCTCTAATGAAATTAGGAAAGAAAAATATTTTTCATTGGTTTGGTATAACAAAATTTTGATATTGTCAATCAGGGTTTGGCTCTAGTGGTTGGGAGGAATGATTGTTATCCTCAACCTAGGTTTAATTCCTGCAAGTGACATTTTGAGCTCTTAATCCATGTATTATTGTAATGGATTTGAGCTCTATTGTGGCTTTGTGGTTTTACATTGAGTAGTTTTTGGTAGAATACAACACTCTTCAACACAAAGAGGTGGGAATTATTTATGTAATGTCCCATCCCTCTGTTGGGAAATGTCACTTGAAATAAATACAAAATAAAAATTCACACTATGTTCTAATAATCAAATTGTCCATACCCAGGCATAGACCTTCTCGGCTATGGAATATAGAGATATTTGCATAATATCATACATATAAACTTAAACAAATAATATGAATTCTACTAATACACAAATTAAATGTGGAAATCACAGTAAAACATACATGCAAAAACACATGTCATTGTTATAATATAAAGACACGTACATGATACACAACATACAAATAATCATAGAAATTGTACTTATCTCTTTATGGAAATCACCAACTATGTGAAGACCTTCCATGAACCTCCCAACCTTAGACCACGAAGCTCCAAGCTATCAATAATGGTAACCCATGAGCTGAGACTAAACTCCACCCAGGGTAAAGGAAATCCTAGGCTAGGTTGAGACTATGGAAAGTTTCACAATGCAACAGGAAGGATTCCCTCCTAGGAGCCTACTTACGAACACCACTCACTGAATATCATTCCCCACATGCCTATCCCACCTCGGGAATATGCACCTTCATTGTTCCATATTCCATCGACTTCTCCACTTCCCTTGCATGGCTTCAACAACAGGTCAAATCATAAATTACTAGAGCTCTGTAGTTGCTCCTAGACTCCCTCTAGGAGAAATGACTTCCCCAACAGTCTCTCTCACCTGGAGAGAGTTTCTCACAGGCCTCACAACCTGTTTCTTCAATCCATGGGCCTAACAACCCGCCTCTTCAAAACCACAAGCTTCACAACCTGCTTCTTCTATCCATCTCTTAATTCAAACGGGTAACCATAGTAGAAAAAATAGGTATGGGTTCTAGTATTAAAAAGAATCCACACCAGTCCAGACAAAAACGTGGGTAGCAACAACAAAATGGATAGGGTGAAATATGGCTTAGGAACTACGCATTCATGTTATGCCTCATAGGTCAAACGGGTTAGCTTCACAGATTGCATGTTTCATAGGATTGCAGAGGTCAACGATGGAGGAAATGGTTGGCTATGTGAATGCTTAGTGTGAGTGTGTGCATGAATGGGGAGCATGGAAAGAATGGTGAGAGAACCCCCACAATGACGTATTTCCCCCCATAAAACTGCATTCACCTTGATTAACACATGTCTCTCTTGGGAGCTCATTCCTCTCCACTTGGAGTTCATTCCTCTTCCCATAGGAACTTAGGATAATAAGAGTTATTTCCCTAAAAACTAGACTTTTAGGAAAATATATTATAATATTCCCTTGGGAATAAGCCCTCTATCTTATCCCTTTTTCCTTGCCTCTCAGCCCCATCCCTTTCCCTTACCAAGTGGATCTTAGTCCCCCATAACGCTTTCTTCATGGTCGACCTACATGCAACGATGAAATTATATTAATGATGTGATTATTTACATATACAAAATCAAGCTCCCTAGCCTTCAACATCTAGGCTCTTTGGCCTAATAAACACATAAGCCTCCCAACTAATAAACACTTGGCTTACCAGCCTATAAACATCATTACAATTAAACAAGGGTTTGGCCTTGGGGAATTACAATCTGCTCCCCTTATTCATGCATTGTCCTCAGTGCATTTTTCTTACATAATATAAAAAATAATCCCAAAATCTTCAAAAATATATAGGTATTCTTCCCGCATAGCATATTCATGCTCCCAAGTTGTTTCCTCGGGACCGTACTAGGTCCATTGCACCTTTACAATCCCTATGGCTCAATTATGGAACTGTTTTATTTTCCAGTCTAAAATGCATACCATATGCACTTGAAAAGTGCTTCCTTGCTCCACCTGAATCGCATTCCAATCAATAGCATGATTAGCATCAGGTATATATTTCTTGAGCAATGATACATGGAATACATTATGAATAATCATAGATGCAGGTAATGCAAGCATGTAATCTACTGGTCCAATCCTCTCTAGGGTTTCAAACGATCGAAAATATCTGGCTGCCAACTTGGAACAATTCCCCAACTTCATGGAACTTCTATTGGCCTACACCTTCAAGAAAACATGATCACCCCCTTTAAACTCCATTTGAGTTCTTCCCTTGTTTTGGGTTCCTATAATCATAGGTGACTTGATTCTTTAGCTATCTATTTTCCATTTCTCTGATAACGAAGACATCTAGCTTGTTGGGTGTTGAGGAGAAGATATGAAATGATCTTAGTGAAGCATTTTCAGAAACTGCTTGGCTAGAGAAAAGTAGATAGGAATGTCACCCTATGTTTATAGCCAACAAAAATAACATCCTAACTCACAAGTAGTAATTACGAGTGCTTAGGATAGTCTTTTATTAACAAAAAGATTGCTGAAAATTCAATTTTTATGTAATTTTATGAACATATAAGTTGCTGAAATAAATGTAAAGACATAAGTAAAGTCACCAAGATGATAATCAAGACAGATGAGAAATAAATAAATCCTTTATTTCATTCAAATTCACCAAAGAGTAATTTTCTTTACAAAATCTCATACATAAATTTTGGACCAAAGTCAAACTTGGAAATACCCGATGGAACATACAAAAGGACCTCTGACAGAAAACCAAAAATGAACTCTAAAAGATGGATCATATTTCCACAGATTGTTTCCCACTCAACTCTACACAATATCCTTTGTTAGTCATGAAAATTAATTCACAAATAGACAATTCTACACAGACTATCAAAGATAGATCAACACCTCTGGAAACAAAAGTGTCTGAATGATGTGATTCATCCCTGAATATTGTTGTCTACAATAAGACCCTACTATCATAAAAGAGAATTAGGCTTGTGATGAATAATGAATGAATGAAAAATGAACTATCTCAACATAAAATCAAATAGAAAACCTTAGTATGCTTCTACTTCTATCCTCCTCTTGTTCCTTCCCTTCCTTTTTCTTTTAAACAAATTAGAATTGGTTAAAGTAGTTGAACCAATTCTTTAGTTAAGTTATTTAGAAGAGTCAACTAACTTTAGTTAGGGGGAAGASTAATAATTTATAATAAGGTATATAAATAAATAATAACTAGTAGGTGGGACCCCTGGTGACTCCCTTTAGTTCATGACAATCATAACTATCATAACATAACCATTAGTTAAGTAAAACACACCTCCTTGTGTCTCCCATCAACATATTCACTTTTGGCGATTTTAACTCATGAAATTTGAAATTATTTTCAAAAATATTACTCATATATCCAAAATAAAACATGTTGTCCAAAATTCCCTAAAGTCAACTGTCATTAACAATGGATAAAAATAAAACTCAAAAACCATATTTCTCGGTCTGCGATGCAACCTTTCCTTCGTTGCTACTGTCACCTCTTGATTTTCCTGAATTTTCCCTTGGTTGTGCAGAGTCTTTAGGCCTAATCTAGTTGGTCCCATGGGAACAATCGTCCCTCAAATCCATCTGGGAAGACACGGATTTGTCAGAGCCATTGAAGGGTGAGGAAGGGGCAGCAGTGGCTTTTCCTTTATCAAGGGCATGGTGGGCCTCAGTTTTCAATCTCTCGCTATCATGGGAGGATTGAACTGGTGAGTGGTCAGGGGAAGCTTGGACAATGGGGTTAATAGGAAGAGGAGTAGGAAAGGCCAAGTTGGTCCAGCCACGATGTTGGGAGATTGTTAGGTGGAAAATATCCTGCCATCCATCATTTTCCGAGAACTCGAGTTGCAATGAGACATGAGGAGGTACAGGGATACCGGGGGCTTGCGTAGCTTGGAAAGGATGCCTTTCAAGCCTAGGTTGGACTATTCCTTGCCCAATCCAATTGAAAAATATGGAATGAAACAATTGGCCGAGCTCTTGTGAATCAGACTCAAAATGTATGGAGAACCTGAGCCTTCTTGGGCCTCAGTTCCAATTACCTCAACCTCTGTTTCCCCGACCATGGCTACCTCGACTGAAAAAACTCATCATGCATGTGTGATTGATTAGAAAATAGTCTTTTAAATAACTATATATGAAAACTTTTAAAAATATGAAATAGATTTTGGCTCAACAATGTATCAGACTCATGCAATCCAATCCATGAAAATTGTTTTACTGTTAATCAATGAGAAGGGGGTGAAAATAGTTATGGGATATGCGAGGGGTTTGTATTGAGAGAAACATGATGTAATGAGGGGGGAAATAACATGGTTACTTCTCAATGAAAACAACGATCAACTATAAATCAAACCAATAAAACAACATTGTAATCCACACAAGACACTACCACTTTCAACTATTTTCACACCGAATTTCTCTTGATTGTAATCAATATCAGAACAGGGAGTGAAAAAATGAATATGGGAAGGTGATGGTATTTGTAATTACAGGAAAATGAAATAATGGAAGTGAATAAGAACAATTATTGTTCATGAAATTAATTAAGTGATCCATAAAACATTCTGCGAAAAGAGATGCACCAACCAACAATCATTGTGACCAAATAACAATTACTATGTACTTAACTTGCTCATTGTTCATAATCAAATATCCAACACAGTTCCATCACAAGACAGTATGCATTTCACACAATTTGTAAAGAGGATTTTGTTCATTTCTTTGCATCTTATAACAATTTCCAAACAATAACCATTCCACTATGTTAACCATCAACATCAACCACTACCCATACATTACTTCAATCAACAAATATACTCAAATTCTTGTTTCCAAAATTAACAATGAAGTCACAGTATCACTGCAATTGGGTTTGTCATTTTAAATGAAATGATATCTGTTAAACATATATAGGCAGTAACCAAATAATTAAGATCAAATTTCCAAAAACTGAATTAACAATTAAACAGACAACAAACACCATTCCAACACAAGATATGTGTCGAATAATTCAATCATGAAAGTGTAACTCCACCACTATGCAAGCCCAATTTAATGTGACTCTAAAAAGTTGGGCCACCCATCCAACACGACGAGGTATCAACAACAAGCATGTCTCAACAAATGATCAGGCTACAACAAAACATGCTTAAAATCATGTGGGTATCCCTGAGTGTGAAACCCAAGCCATCCATGTTATACACAATGCACAGCCAACAAAACACCATGATGAAACATTTTAATTTAACAAAAACAAACACATAGTCACGGAAATAACTCAACCCATAGTGTTGATCCATCGATTTAATACAATATTGCTTCGATTTAGTCACACTATAATCGACTATGCTGTGTACACTTGGCTCATACAATCAGATAATCATAAGCATGTAGTGGATGTCATTCATATAGTCTTCCTGGTTGCAATAACCAATCAGCCCCAAAATAAACTAACAGTTATCATGAAAAAAACACCACACACACAACGTGGTATGCATGAGCAACATCAAGCATTTGTAACCAATGCCAGCTAATCATCCGAACAATCCTTAGCACCAAAATACTAGTGACTATGTATCAACCAACCAACTCACCAATGTCATGAAAATCAATCGACCTTAACAGGTTGTGGTAACCACGCATACCCACACATACATTTGGATCGGGGCAGTGGCCTTCTCAATTAACAATACTGAGTTATGAAACATAAGGGGAGCGACTGTGTAGTTTGATTTATGAAAATAACAATGCATGGTTTACCATTGTTATAACAGAGGCGGTAACTCAATTCCAAATCAACACGACTGTCATATGACTGACTAGGTGAGTCTGTAATCAAATTAATCTTAAATACATTCAATCCACAATAACCCATAGTAAACTTGGTAGGCCCGACAGTCTTCTCTACACAACTTCAGACTGGAGGCTAAAGGTTTGTTCTGTAGCAGACACAGGGAGAACAGAGCCAACTCCTTGTAGTGGTGAAAATTCTGAGGCCAATGGTGAACACACAGAGAGAGCCATGATTCATTCATGGACAAGTAACAATCCATGGGAGGGGGCCATAACAAAAAGGTGAGTCTCCCATTCGGCCTGGCAATGTTGTTTAACGCACGCAGGGTATAACCCTCTTTTTATTCATTCAAATTACCATAGTACTAAGGTGGATACAGGGTCGAGTAAGAAATGAACACCCACTTAGTGACCCTTAGTGGTGGAATCAACCAATGCCCAAGTGAATGAAACACAGTCATGCAGAAAGCCTCCAACCACTAAACCCATAAAATCCAGAGACTTGGCATAGATGTGAAAGCATGAGGAGAGCCAGCCAACCCAAAATCAACAAAACCCTCCCTTTAAAACCAGCAAGGATAACAAAGAGCTAACACCCAGGGTGACCAATAACTTATATGGAGAATGTTATTGCAGAAATTCCATCAATGCTTCATTCCAAGAACATATTTTTACAAAATTTTGATACTTAGGAAAACAAAAACCAATACACCTAAGTCATTAATCATTTCATAACTAGAGTGGAGTCATGAATGGCCCAAAAACGACGTACCTATAATCAAATTCCTTAAAATGAGAGTTGGTCGAGCGGTTCCTCTCTGCTAAGAAATTGGAGCATAACCACAACTACAATATCGATCAATAGCCTGACTAGGGTGGTGGCTAACGGGAGGAGTAAAGGTGGCGTGCAGTAAATGCATGTCGCCTCCACCCACATTTCTTTAATTCAATAGTACATGTCAACAAATTCTTCAGTAACACCATTAATCAAACCATGTATCGAAACCATCACCACATTAAAACCCAATAGCACGACCGACATATTCCATTTCACATCATATAACTCAACAAAATCACATAACCATTAACGTCCATTACCTTGTCAAATGAGCCACCAACATCCCATTTATCCAAAGATACAATATGTATATCGACCGCATAACTCAATTAAATTGTATGGCCATTAACTTGCTAGCTATGATTTACCATAACCATTAATTCTTTCATGCATATAGTATAGTACATAGGATAGTTTAAATTCTTCACCTTTGCAACTGTTGCATTGTTCCCTATCTCCTTCCAATTGTTGGTATGTGGTATAATAAAATTGTAGAGTTAGATCCCCTTTTACTTTGCATTTGTTATAGTAATTATGCCTTTCTTAAAACTACCTTTTATGTGTTTTCACTAACATGTTTGTTGTGCAGGTGCAATAAGAATAGGTGGAAATTATATCAATGAATAACATAGGTCGTAATAACATAAGGAACCAACATTTCATAATCTCAAACCAATAACAAAAGATCTCATCAAATATGTAATCCATGTCGCACATCACCACAACATAAAAAATGAACAGATCTAATCTTCAATAGTTCAAGGGGGTCCCACCTACTAGTATTATTTAGCTTTTATAATAATAGGCTTTAGCAACACTTTGCACGCAAAACTTCGTTGACAATTTTNCCATGTCGCACATCACCACAACATAAAAAATGAACAGATCTAATCTTCAATAGTTCAAGGGGGTCCCACCTACTAGTATTATTTAGCTTTTATAATAATAGGCTTTAGCAACACTTTGCACGCAAAACTTCGTTGACAATTTTAATTGTCAACAAACTGGTGACTCCACAGGAAAATTTGTTTCCAATAGATTTAGAACTCAAAACTCATGGTTTCGAAGACCAAGAAAAGTAATTTTAGAAGACGAAACCAAAATAATTATGCAACAGGGGGAGGTGAGCGGATTTAATGGAAATACGACCGGGAATTTGGGAATAATTAATGAAAAGTGTTAAGTATGAGGGGTTTTTACCACTATATGCATAATCATTCAACTGGAATACGCTCTTAAATTTCAAGGAAGAAAACTTATAGACTTGCTCTTAATATCTCAATGGATGAAGACATGGCAAGAAGAAGTGGGAAATAAACAATTCCTTATAACACAACAGTGGAAATATGTAAAAATTTCAAGGGCCCTTTAGAGGAGACATCATAATAGTTGTGTAAGCTTGATTGTTATCGGCTAACAATGATTTGTAGGAGAGTCATTGTGGAAGAATTGATCCAACATCCTATTTGACCCAATTAACTAAAGATGAAAAGAAGCAAAATCATGATGAAAGTAAAGTTGCAAAACTAAAACAATAGCAATAAAAGATAGAAATAAAACACAGCAAGGAAAACCTTAACTCAAAAGGTAGAAGTCAAGGTACTGTAAGCAGAGAAAAGAAGCACAAAAAGTGAAAGCAGATCTAGGCTACTAGTATACATAAATCCAATTAGCATTAGAAATTTTCATGCTGCCCCCTTGCAATACTTCAAGCGAGGACTATTAGTGTTGTAGGAAAACAATTGTCTCTATAATTTCCTTAAAATGTATGAGTTAGTGTCCAAGACAAAAGTAATTTGGAAGGAACCCAACACTTGAAATTCTGATGTAATTATCATCCCTTTGAAGCACATGATTAAATCATCAAGATAAGCATGGAGATTGACCAATTCATTGAAAGTTGTGTGTATAGGCCCTTTAAAGGTGGTACTTTCATTGAATAAGCTAGAAGGCAGGCATTTGTAAGGAATAGTATCGTAATTAGTAATGAAATTGGTTTTGTGAACATTTTCCCCTTTGACTTTGATTCTCTTGTAACCAGACAAACTGTCAAGTAAGGGCTCTAACTGTGACTCTACCACCTGTTTCAAAAACATTTCCATATTGAGAGGAGGGAAGGGATTTCTCATAATAACTTGCCTGAAATTTTGAGAACTAATACAAGTTTTGATATTATCAGTGGTCCTCGAGGCCGATTTCCAAATTGAAACCCATTCAGGGTGGACTGAAAAAATCATTCCATCCCTTAAGAAATATCTCAACTCCCTTCGAATGGGTGCTTCCAATGTAGAGTTATCAAGTCCTCATTTTTTCCTAGATAGTTTCATAATATGTCGAACAAGACCAGGATCAAAACCATGAAGATCCTCATACGACCAAGAAAAACCCTTTTGAGATTCACTGAGTAGCCTGGTGGACCCCATCTCTTCTTTAACAGAAAATTGGACATTTATTTGAACATTCGTTGAAGACTTAGGTGTCCTAATGTTCAAGAGGATGGCTTCAACCACCTTCTTTCGTAACTCCTCTTCTTTATGTTTTTCTTTATTGCCTACAAAACTCAATGAAAACAAGCTCTCATGAATCTTATTATTTTCTATGGGTATAATCTCCTCAGGATTAAGAGGTTCATTTTGAGTGATAGAACAAATGCTCTCATCGTTAAGGATGGCCTTCCAAGATCCTTCATTTTTATGGATGTAAGGACAATGTAGAGATTGAAAATCACAATCAGACCGTGAGGCAAAAGTTGTTGATTAGGAGAGGCTGCAAAGACAACTAATCAATCAACCATTGAATTCAACTCCTTCTGAACATGAGTTGTGTTGAAATATAGAAGGTTCGAGACAAGGTCCCAAACAACTTGGGAGTATAGTTCCATCATCTAGTTTCTAGGAGAGCATATCTTACGTATCAGGTTCACATCAAGCTTAGAATTTCTAAAACTGGAAAGGTGACCACAACCAAGATTAAGGGCATTCTCAATTCCTAATAATAAAGCTTTGAATTCAACGACATTGTTTGTACAATCAAACTACAACCTATATAACAAATTATGAATTTTTCCTGCAGGGGAAACTAAGATAATACCAACCCTATTACCTTCATTAGAGTGTGAACCATCAAAGTACATATGTCACAAATCATTGCCTAATTCAATTCTTTCCAAAGGAATATTATCCTCTTTAACAAAGATGGAATATACTCTTGGGTCTTGTTCGATATAGTTTACACTAGATTGTGGAACACTCTCTATGTAGGATGAATTTCTTCCCTTTCTAAGGCCTATAATATTCTCACCATTCCAAGGGACGGATAACTGTGTCCTCTCAGGCAAGAGGTATCTGCCTATCAAGGATTGCTAATATCTCCCCAAGATAATTGAGTAATTTCTTATAGGTATATCAATCACCTGAATGCTGATAGTTGTGCTTATCTCAGGATGAGCGCATAAAATGAAGGCTACATCCTTAATCTCACCTATGGTTGTTTGTTGTAGACTAGTATAGGAGAGCATGATTTTGGTGTTTTCATTTGTACAGGACAAGCCTATATCTTCCATAATAATATTTGACATCACACTTGGGCCTGAACCACCATCGATGAGGCAAAAATGGGCAATCTTATCCATGATCTTTAAAAAAATATAAAAAGGGGGATTTTTTACAAGGTATCTAAATTTATGTACACCTACTTTATTTACAAAATAATCCTCTTTGTTTACCTCTTCAAAAATATTGGCTACAACGGAAGATTTTCCTTCCATGAATTGTTTCAGATGCATCTGTTGTTCAGGGACAGAAACCTATCTAGGAGGGTTGCATTTGTTTTGATGTTGGACAATTGATTCAAGATATTGTATTTGGAAGAGGGGAGAGGGAGATTGATTCCTTGACTCTCAGGAATTTTAGGAACCTAGGGCGCAGCAACAGTTGAGGATGAGATCGGACTAGAACAGTTGTGGGGAGGATCAAATTTTCCCTTGGGAGTGTAGGATTTGTTCCTAGTGTTGATGACCATGATATCCTCTGGCTCTGCAAAGTCTAGGAAAACGATAGTAGCTTATGGTATTTTACCAAAGATATTTTCTCGGGCACTCTTATTTATCTCACATGTGGTTTCCTTGTGGTGTTCCTCACAAACGTTACACCAACTCCAAGGCAGGATAGCTTTAGTCTAAAAATTCTTCTCAATCAGATTTCTAAAAGGGGGTCAAAAAGAGGTTGAAGCTCCAGGGGTGAGAGGGGAGACAATACCCTTCCGCTCAAATGTTATCATACGATTGTTCATATATTGTACTAGTTGTAAGAGAGTAGACATGTATGTCTGTCTAACTGATTCTCCCTGGGGAAGACTAGTTCTTTCAAGTTGTTCTTCACACTCTAAGCAAGTATGAAGAGCAAAACCTAGATTATCAATGTCTTTTTCCTCAAGCCTATGATTGTATGGGGAAGGCAATGCATTGTAATAATGCATGAAAGCAACTTGGTTCTGAGGGCAGATAAGTTTAGGGATTTGATTGTACAACTTGGTGAAACACAAGTTGAAATACTTTATGGTCTCACCCTCCTTATAGGTAACATTATTGTATTCCCTTAACTTCTTGGTTGGCCTTTTAGATTTCCCATAAGTTGATATGAACCAGTAGATTAATTCCTCCCAACTAGATATAATCTTAGCAGGAAGGTCAAAGAAGTCAGTTGCAACCTTTCCCTCCAAGGAATTGACAAACAAACGCATGCAAGTGTCATTGTCGTTGGCCCCTATGTTATGACAAGCACTATAAAATGCCACCAGGTGTTCATTTGTACTGACAGTGTTATTCCCCAAAAACTTAGGCAAGTGCTCCTTAAATTTTGGAAGTGGATGAGTAGTAAGTGCTAGGTTAAGAGGAGAAGACACATGCCACGATGTGGTTGTGGCATCTTCTTTGAACTGAAAAAGTCCATACTTTTTAATGACTTTGGTGAGGTTTGTGGTAGATTGTACAGGGATATGGTGGCTATATAAGCTACCAAACACTGATGACAATGAATATTGAGAATATGGATCACTTCCAGTGCCACCAAAGCCACCACTAGATTCCATCTTGTGGATGATAGATGAGGGAAAGAAAGATGAGCTGGATGAATCAGATAAATTTCTCCTTAGAGAACTTTGTTGGGCAGATAACACAATGTTTCTTCTTCCTATTTCACCAATAGGATTGATTTCGGGAGACAAGCCTCTTCTTCTTCTACAAGAAAGAGAGTCTAAAGACATGAAATAAAGTTCAGAGCTTGAAGAAACAAAAGGTTATTGTTGATTTCTTTTATGTCTACGTCTAGCCTCTAATTGTTCTTGAGAACTAATATCTCATTCAATTTCTTCCCAAGAATGGTTAAGCTCAACATGAGTATTGGCAATGTCTAGAATGGTGTTAAACAGGTTCAAAGCAATGTTGGCATGGTCTTGAAGATCGGGCTCGATATTGGGTTGTCTTGCAACAGGAACACTCATTAATAAAAAAAAAAAGTCAAAGAATCGATTTCAGAAAAAGAAAGATGTATCGATGAAAATCGAGTATAAAAAATTAAACGGAGAGATATCGAAGATCTCCCCAGTATGGTCGCCAAATAAATGTTGAGGAAAAGATATGAAATGATCTTACTCAAGCATTTTCAGACTCTTCTTGGCTAGAGAAAAGTATACGGGAATAACCCCCTATGTTTATCACCAAGAAAAATAACATCCTAAGTCACAAGTATTAATTACGAGTGCTTAGGCTAGTCTTTTATCAACAAAAAGCTTAAATAAATGTAAAGATAGAAGTAAAGTCACCAAGATGATAATCAAGACAGATGAGACATAAAGAAATCGTTTATTCCATTCAAATTCACCAAAGAGTAATTTTCTTTACAAAATCTCATACAGAAATTTTGGACCAAAGTCAAACTTTGAAATCCCCAATGGAACATAAAAAAGTACCTCTGAAAGAAAACCAAAACTGAACTCTAAAAGATGGATCGGCTTGCCACAAATTGCTTCCCACTCGAATCTTCACAATAGCCTTTTTCATTCATGAAAATTAATTCACAAATAGACAAGTCTACATAGAATATGAAAGATAGATCAACACCTCTGAAAAACAAGTGTCTGAATGATGTGATTCATCCCTGAATATTGTTGTCTACAATAATACACTGCTATCATAAAAGAGAATTAGGCTTAGGCTTGTCATGAATAATGAATGAATGAAAATTGAACTATCTCAACACAAACTCAAAGAGAAAACCTTAGTATGCTTCTGCTTGTATCCTCCTCTTGTTCCTCCCTTTCCTTTTTCTTTTAAAAAAATTAGAACTGGTTAAAGTAGTTGAACCAATTATTTAGTTAAGTTAATTAAAAGACTCAACTAACTTTAGTTAGGGGGAAGAGTAATAATTTATAAGAAGGGTTATAAATAAATAATAACTAGTAGGTGGGACCCCTTGTGACTCCCTTTAGTTCGTGACAATCATAACAATCATATCATAACCATTAGCTAAGTAAAACACACCTCCTTGTGTCTCCCATCAACATATTCACTTTTGGTAATTTTAACTCATGAAATTTGAAATTATTTTCAAAAATATTACTCATAATCCAAAATAAAACATGTTGTCCAAAATTTCCTGAAGTCAACTTTCATTAACAATGGATAATAATAAAACTCAAAAACCATATTTCTCGGTCTACGATGCAACCCTTCCTTGGTTTCTACTGTCACCTCTTGATTTTCCTTAATTTTCCCTTGGTTGTGTAGAGCCTTTAGGTCTAATCTCGTTGATCACATGGGAACAATTGTCCCTCAAATGCATCTGAGAAGACACAGATTTATCAGAGCCATTGAAGGGTGAGGAAGGGGCAGCAGTGGATTTTCCTTTATCAAAGACATGGTGGGACTTAGTTTTCAATCTCTTGCTAGCATGGGAGGATTGCTCTGGCGAGTGGTTAGGGGAAGCTTGGACAATGGGGTTAATAGGCGGAGGATAAGGCAAGGACAAGTTGGGCCAGCCATGATGTTGGGAGACTGTCGAGTGGACAGTCTCCTGCCATCCATCATTTTCTAAGACCTTGGGTTGCAATGAGACATGAGGATGTATGGGGATATCGTGGGCTTGCGGGGCTTGGAAAGGAGGCCTTTTAGGCCTAAGTTGGACTATTCCCTGACCAATCAATTGAAAAATATGGAATGAAACAATTGGTTGAGCTCTTGTGAATCAACATCAAAATGTATGGATAACCTGGGCCTTCTTGGGCCTCGGTTCCAATTACCTCTACCTCTGCTTCCCTGGCCATGGCTACCTCAACTGAAAAAACTCATCCTACATGCATGATTGATTAGCAAATAGTCTTTTAAATAACCATACATGACAACTCTTAAAAATATGAAATAGATTTGGCTCAACAATGTATCAGACTCATGCAATCCAATCCATACAAATTGTTTTACTTTTAATCAATGAGCAGGGGGTGAAAAGGGTTATGGGATACGTGAGGAGTTTGTATTGAGCGAAAAATGATGCAATGAGAGGGAAAAGAGCATGGTTACTGCTCAATGACAAAAACAATCAACTACAAAGAAAACCAATAAAAAATCATTGTAATCCACACAAGACATCGCCACTTTCAATTGTTTTCACACTGAATTTCTCTTAACTGTAATCAATCTCAAAACAGGGAGTGAAAAATTGAATATGGGAAGGTGATGGGATTTGTAATTAGAAGAAAATGAAATAATGGAAGGGAAGAAGAATGATTATTGTTCATGAAATTAATTAAGTGATCCATAAAACATTCTGTGAAAAGAGATGCACCAAACAACAATCATTGTGACCAAATAACAATTATTGTGTACCTAACTAGCTCATTGTTCATAATCAAATATTCAACACAGTGCCATCTCAAAACAGTATGCATTTCACACAATATGTAAGCATGATTTTGTTCCTTTCTTTCCATCTTATAACAATTTCCAAACAATAAACATTCCACTCCGTTAACCATCAACATCAACCATTGCCCATATATTACTTCAATCAACAAATATACTCAAATTCATCTTTCCAAAATTAACAATGAAGTCACAGTATCACTGCAATCGGGTCTGTCATTTTAAATTAAATGATATTCGTTAAACATATATAGGCAGTAACCAAATAATTAAGATCAAATTGCCAAAACCTGAATTAACAATTAAATAGACAACAACCACCATTCCAACACAAGCTATGTGCCAAATAATTCAATCATGCAAGTGTAACTCCACCACTATGCAATCCCAATTTAATTTGACTCTAAAACGTTGGGCCACACATCCAACAAGACGAGGCATCAACAGCAAGCTTGTCTCAACAAATGATCCACCTGCTACAAAACATGCTTAAAACCCTGTGGGTATCCCTGAGTGTGAAACCCAAGCCATCGATGTTATACATAGTGCGTAGACAATAAAACACCATGATGCAACATTTTCACTTAACAAAAGCAAACACACAGTCACGGTAATAACTCAACCCATCGTGTTGAGCCATCGATTTAATACAATATTGCTTCGATTTAGTCACACTGTAATCGACTATGTTGTGTACACTTGGCTCATACAATCAGACAATCATAAGCATGCAGTGGATGTCATTCATACAGTCTTCCTGGTTGCAATAACCAATCGGCCCCAAAATAAACTAGCAGATATCATGACAGAAACACCACACACACAACGCGGTATGAGTGAGGGACATCAAGCATTTGTAACCAATGTCAGCTAATCATTCAAACAATCCTTAGCACCAAAATACCAGTGACTGTTTATCAACCGACCAACTCACCATTGTTGTGAAAATCAATCTACCTTAACAAGCTATGCTAACCATGCATACCCATGCATAAATTTGGATTGGGGTAGCGGCCTTCTCAATTAAAAATATTGAGTTATTAAACATAAGGTGAGCAACTGTGTAGTTTGAGTTATGTAATAACAATGTAGGGTTTACCATTGTTATAACATTGGAGATAACTAAATGCCAAATCAACATGAATGTCATATGACTGACTAGGTGAGTCTGTAATCAAATTAATCGACAATACATTCAATCCTCAATAACCCATAGTAAACTTGATAGGCCTGACAGTCTTCTCTACATAACTTTAGACTGGAGGCTAAAGGTTTGTTTTATAGCAAACACAGGGATAACAGAGACAACCCCTTGTAATGGTGAAAATTTTGAGGCCAATGGTGTACACACACATAGAGCCATGATTCATTCGTGGACAGGTAACAATCCATGGCAGGGGGCCATAAAAAAAAATTGAGGCTCCCATTCGGCCTGGAAATGTTGTTTAACGCACGCAAGGTATAACCCTCATGTTCTTCGTTCAAATTACCACAGTACCAAGGTGAAGACAGGGTCGATTAAGAACAAAACACCCACTTCCTAAACCTTAGTGGTGGAATCAACCAATGCTCAAGTGCATGAAACACAGTGACGCAGAAATCCTCCAACCACTAAACCCATAAAAGCCAGAGACTTGGCATAGCTGTGAACTCGTGAGGACAACCAACCGACCCAAAACCAACAAAACCCTCCCTTTAAAACCAACAAGGATAACAGAGAGATAACACCCAGGGTGACCAATAACTTCTATGGACAATGTTAGTGCAGAAAAAACCATCAATGCTTCATTCCAAGAACACATTTTTACACTGTTGTGATACTTAGGAAAACATAAACTAATACACTTGAGCCAGTAATCATTTCATAACCAGAGCAGAGTCACGAATGGCCAAAAAAAGACATACCTGTAATCGAATTCCTTAAAACGAGAGTTGACCAAAGAGTTCCTCTCTGCTAAGAAATCAGAGCATAACCACAACAACAAGATCGATCAATAGCCCGATTAGGGTGGTGGCTAAAGGGAGGAGTAAAGGTGACGTGCAGTAAATTCACATCGCCTCCACCTACGTTTCATTAATTCAATAGTACATGCCAAAACATTCTTCACTGACACCATTAATCAAACCATGTATCAAAACTATCACCACATTAAAATCCAATAGTGCAACTGCCATATTCCATTTCACATCATATAACTCAACAAAATCGCATAACCATTAACTTTCATTACCTTGTCAAATGAGACACCAAAATCCCATTTATCCAAAGATACCATATATATATCGACCACATAACTCAATTAAATCGCATGGCCATTAAATTGCTAGCTATGATTTACCATAACCATGAAGTATTTCATGCATATAGTATAGTACATAGGATAGTTTAAATTCTTCACCTTTGCAACTATTGCATTGTTCCCTATTTCCATTCAATTGTTGGTATGTGGTATAATACAATTGCAGCATTAGATCCCCTTTTACTTTGCATTTGTTATAGTAATTATTCCTTTCTTCAAAATCCCTTTTCTCATCAATCGTGTAAGCCTTGTCTCACATCACCACAACATAAAACATGAACATATCTAATCTTCAATAGTTCAAGGGGGTCCCACCTACTAGTATTGTTTAGATTTTATAATAATAGGCTTTAGAAACACTTTGTGGGAAAAACTTCGTTGACGATTTTAATCGTCAACCCTGGGCTCAGTTGATTTCACTTCCTCCTCCATCCATTTTTCCCAATCCTTCATCACATTGTCGCACCCTTCATTCCCTCACCCTCCATTTTTTCACCGCTCCACCGTTTTTGTCCCTACATGAATAAACAAGCTTAGGATAAAAAAAATTATGTTAATAATAAATGGTTAGTGGTATTTTTTAACACTAATTAGCATAATAATGTTAATTTAATTAAATTAGTGTAGTTAAATTAATAAAACTAGATTAGGCTTGTTAATAATAAATTAATTAATAATTAGTAATTAGGTTAGTTTGTTTAAGTTAGCAATTAGGTTAGTGTATTAGAATTAAACATTAATTAAAAATCAAATAAAACATAAATTAAATAAAACAAATAAAAATAATAATAATACATATAATAAACAATAATAAAACAAAACATATATAAAACAAATA